>CM021315.1:3038608-3070996 GCA_010645155.1 Tigriopus japonicus
AAGGTGACAAGTAATAGTATGTGAAAAAAATTTCAACGCCCCTCGTCAAATCAGGTGAGAACCACGAGAAATATCACAATCTTTAAGTCCTGTTATTGCTCAAAAATAGACGAGTTTTTAAGTTATTGCAACAAGATTATTGTGGTTCATTGCTCTGCAATCCCAATTAAATGGAAATGCGCTCCCATTTAATCTTTGTACATTTTAACGATTCAATAGTATAACGGAGTAAATTTTACAGACCAACCACAAATTTACTGAAGAACTAGCTCTGTTCAGCCCAAAAGTTCAACATAGAGGTTCTTAAAAACGTCACTGCCCAAGGTAGAACGTCAAATAATAAATAAATAGTAAATAAACAAACAAAAAATAGCCTCTGGGTTGTATCATTTATTAAACTTTTTTCTCACGCTCGACGATCAATAAATCTGCAAAAATAAACTTGCGCTAGGCATAAATGGACATTTTGACGTTAATTTTATTAATAACATACGTAACACGATAACAGATAGCAGCAAGTGATTAAATCAAGTAGAAAGATTTGTCGCAATTCTATGTCAGAGCATTATTTTTTGAGTTAGCATCCATTCGAAGTCTGAGAGTAAAGCAAACGGAATCCCGCGATGCCCAATTCGTCAACAGATTCGTAACTGTCACTACGAAAGCGAACGCTGAATGGTTGTCGCTTAGCTGGAATGAAGAGTTTAGTGACCATTGTGACAAAGTAACTGCAAATAAGTGGTTCCATTATAAAAAACTTACAACATAGAGTGACAGATGCAGCGCCCGACGGATTGCTGGTGAGTCCACCATTGTGGCCGCAGATAGAGTCGCCTATCAAATCACTTGGAGCTGCACTTTTTCTCAAACCCGGGATAAGAATGCAATCAAAGCCTTCATCGGCAACTCCTCCGTCGCCGTATCCACAACATTTTAAGTCCTACAAGGAGTTGGCCATACCAAAACAATCAACATGATCTACCATAAGTCGACAATGGCAGGTCATGATGAGGGCTGCACATTTCATACAAATGCATATTATTTCACTTTTTCCGATTTTTTGCATTTTTTCATTATTCTGGCTGATATGCATTTTTTTACATTTTTGGCGTTTTTATCGAAATTTGGTGTTTTTCCCAAATTCTTAACCGACTTAGTTTTATCTTGCCTTTGACATTTTCCACCATATTTTACAACGTTCCTTTCTTTCCCTTTGGGATGCTTGGCTGAATTCGTTTTTCAGTTGAGGTTTTATGATCAATCAAATCTATTCGCTCCTCAAGTGCAATGCCTTGATTGAATGAAAGATACATTGCAAGTAATGAAAAGAAGGATTTTTGAGCACGATGTTGGAAAACTTCTAGCTTTAAAGGTTAAAGATTTCCCTTTGACATTTGTATTTAAAGTATTGCGAATAGTTCTTCAGTTAACGAATGAAAGTGTGAGAACAAATTTGTTCCAAGTGCAGATCTTACACAAAACGCAAAGTTTTACAAGACCAACAACAATCAAATTGACAATCATTTTTTAATTTCATAATTTTTTAAAGAAAAACCAAGAGCTATGAATTTTCTTAATGGTCTTTATGGCCCTTAATTTTTTATTCAATATTCATTTCATAACTAAATTAAATTTACTTATTCAACAACTGATGCTTAATTTTGTCCAAATGTTCCTGAACTGTGCGCTCTTTTTGCATTTTCTTGTGCATTTTTGGCATTTTCGTTGCATTTTTTTGGCACTTTAATTTGCATCATTTCTGCAACCCTCGTCATGATTTAGAATGGGCTCATATTTATCTCTAATTTGAATTTGCTTACGTCATTGTTGAACGCCATGTCCGCCGTCAGCCCACTAACTGACACATCCTCAGGTTCAATGGCGGTGTAGCAAATCTTACAATTGCCTCGCTCGCGTCTGAAAATGAAGAAAGCATAGACTGGTCTTTCTACTCAAGTAAGTTTTATAAAACATAAAAAAACGGAACAGGGGCTAGCAAATGCCATGTTTCAATAAGGTTTTTGTTTTTCGTTTTCCCGACTGAGCAAATGTTTACCTGATGCAAATGTTCTGATTTTGGTCCGCCAAATGCCGACCATTGCCAAAGTTATAAGTCTGAATAATGTCCGTGGTCGCACCAAAGAAGTATTGCGTGCATCCGTCGGGTGCCAAATTCTTGTAATCACAAGCATATTGCGTCACCTAAAATGTAAGCATGTTTATGATGAGGATTGATGAGTCCTTAAATAAATCAAGTCAGTTAACACAAATCCTCCTCACAAAGCGCCACAACTTTTTTGTTCATTTGGGCCATAAATTAACTTCTTAACTTCTGCATGTCGTTTCATCGCAATTCAAGTTTGAACTTTAGGGGATCCAATTTCATAACAATCCAGCAGATTTCATCGTTTGTGGATTTGGAACTTTGAACAGGGTAGCCTTTGCATTATTGAGACCATATGTTTTGTATCTGGGGATGAATGATTCAAGCATACTTCATCAATTCACTTCCACCCTTTTTGGGTCATTTTAACGCTCTCAGAATTCAAAAATGACACAAAATCTTAGCTTCAACGTAGTAAACGTTTTGAAACAAAAAGAATAGCAATACAAGGCTACAAGGCCAAACAAACTTTAAGTAGAAAAGTGTAGAAAAATTTACAAGCCTTGCTACCTTTTTCTTATTCACTGACACAGATATCAGCCCGGATGGTAGGTGTACTAATTCAAATGGCTCAAGTATACCAGAGTATAGTTTAAATAACAATATTCGAGTATAATCTCTGTACAGCTATACTTTGGGAAATCAGCTATCCCTTCACGTTTGTTAACGTTGTGCCAAAGGAGTTGTATTTTCTTTTTTTATTCTTGTACAAACGCTAGTTTTAAACAAACTTATTCAGCCAGGGGTCGGCAGCCACTTTGGAGTCAAGGCCCACCAAATTTGACTCTGTGGGGCCTCGGGCCCATCAAACAAAACTCAAGAACCCTTAAAAAATCCACCCGCTCTAACAAATTGAAAAGTTTCAATTACCAACTTGATATTTCAAGAAGTTTAATTTGCCCAAGCAACAAAAAGGCTTAAACATATTATATTTAAAAACCCTGCACCGACTCACCTTGATACTCCATTGTCGATTAGCAATACCCGTTCCAACGCCTTGATTACCTAACACAAATCTCAAATCATTGCATGCCTCCGAAGCGTCCACATACACTAAAAATACACATTAAAATGAACAATAGATCGACTGTTAATGGCATTTGGAAGCACATAAAGACACAATTGAGACAACTAATAATCTTTATTGCAGGGCTTTATAGTCCGCATTGCATAAATTTTTGGTATATGAGATGCTCATTTTGGGCTTGATCGCAATTGCAGCAATTACTAGTGACATCATAATTTTTGGCGGAAAAAAAGTTCGGAAGACCTGTGTTTCTGATGAGCGTGCAAAGTAACTAAAACGAAGGTTTAGGCGTGGTAATTGCAACAATGCCTTTCTTATCTGCACAACTTGAAGTTGAAATAGCTATTCTTGACATTGTTTTTGCAAAAAGTATGTTTTGTTGCTTTTATCTAAAATTTCGCCACATAAGTTGAGAGGGTTCTTCCGAACTTTGAAATTAGGAATGCCCGACTTTGAATAACAAGATGGCCAGAAGAGATCGGCTCCTGGGGCAACTAAACCTAAAAACAAATAGTTTGTTTAATTGAAGGCTTCCAATTTCTTCATTTGTTTTCAAATTACTTTGTAATACTTCTCAACATACATTAACCATGCCATTGCCCTTAAAGGCAACATTTTTCGACAATCTGACCCTTGAAAACTAGGATTTTTTGGCAAGCCTACACTGCTAACGGCAGTTTGAGACGGCAGCAGGTCCGTAAAATGATACGGTAACCACTCCCATAAACATCGCAAATTTGGTCTTACACGACACGTTTTCCATCAAAGTTCAAGACAAACTTTGAAGTCACAGATCCAATTTTCCATTGCCTTGCTAGCATGTCTCTGCAAGAGGTTTTGAAGTTGTACTTCTGTGACGTCGAAGTTCGTCTCGAACTGCAATATAAAACCACAGATATTGATAGATACGACATACAAGGCCAGTCCTGCTTATCATTTTGCAGGACAATTTTGAAGTTGACCTGTTTACCTGGACTAAAGGCTTTATATACAAAGAAGGGCAAAGGTCTGGAATTGAAGGTCTTCTCTGATTAGAGGATTCCTGGGGACCCAAGTTCTGATTGGTCAATTAACACCTTGCGGCAACGTGACTAGATGTGGCATGTCTTGAAAGCTTTTGTCCGAGGAAAATTGTGATTAAATGGCTTTCAATCCAAATAGATACATGTTGCAGTTACAGATTGACTTTTTACAACATAAAGAAATATCAACATTTTGTAGCATTTTTTCTTTTCCTCAAACAAAGTCCAGAAACACCAATTTGGAAATGGCATGTAAAGTGCCACCCTTTGTTCAGCAACTGAGATCCCCTGTCTTCTCCATCTCTACTCCATATGAGATTGGGAGGGCAAGGAGATCATCAGGGTGTCCAAAAAAGAAAGGGGTTGACTCTTTCCACTTTTTCATACAATCTCATGTCTAAAACTTCATATATTTGTTGGGGCCCCTCTTTCTTAGTCGTATAAAACATTCAATATGTTAATCTTCATTTAGTAGCCATGAATTGGTGATCTTTTGGGGCCTGAAAGCTTCCAAGACAAGCCGCATCTAGTCACGTTGGCGCAAGGGGTTGATTGACCAATCAGAACTTGGGTCCCAAGAACCCTCTAATCAGAGAAGACCTTCAATTCCAGACCTTTGCCCTTCTTTGTATATAAAGCCTTTAACCTGGACCACTGTGTTGTGATGAACCATCAAGAAACTCTCTCAACTCAAACCTAGTCATTTGGAGTAAACTTGTTTCTGGTCATAGTCAAATTAGATATCCTCTCAGGGTTGGTTCGCTCCAGTCTTTGAAAAAAGGGTTGATCATGAAAACCATTTGCAATTTGTCAAGTCCTGCCTCAAATCACATCAATGGATGATCACCTCTTTTGCATTCTGTATAACAAATGGAGGGCAACGAATTCAAAACAACAGTTTCAGATGCAACAAACCTTATTTTATTGTTTGGCCAGACGACACAACAGGGTGTTGCTTGAACCAACCCTGCATAGTACATAAATGTTAAATAATGCAGACTAGAAATACTAGAAGGCAGAGATTGGCATTCAAATCTATGACTGCCCGACCCGGCACGGACTGTCTGTGACGTCATTCATCATGCGGGAAGCCGAAGTTCAGGATTGAAGGAACCTTTTCTTCTAAGAAACACATCTAAACTATTTCGCTCATTTGATAGGGCAGTTTGGTTATTGAAAATCCTCAAGTCTGCTGGAAACGTGTCTAAGGTATTAACCCGATATGCAAAAAGTGAATTTCAACTAATGTGGAGTTTAAACAGGGGCCGATTAATTCACATGATCGGGTGATTGACAACAAAATCTCAGTGATGTGAAATCTCGGCTTGCGCAAGTTTTTTCACGGGAGGTGGCAGGGTAGGGTTACCTCTCAGAGAATGGGTGCTTTGCTCTGGTATATAAGCAAACACGAATTTGAGGTTGATTTGCAACCCTGCTCAGAAGTCACAAAAGTCAGGGATGCCTTGCCTTTTGTCACTTCTTAAAGAAAAAAAACCTGTTTATGAAGGCTGGTAGACAGTGGGGAATATGATTTTACTTAAGAAAATTGGCAACCCCAGCACCAAGTCAGATCACAAAATCAACAAAGAAGAATTACTCTGGTTTGTTGTTGAACTTCGTTAGAATTAGCTGAATTTTCAACTGAATGCTCTTGACCAATCACCAACGTGAATCATCAGCACCGTGTGTTAGCTTACGAATGCCAATATCTATCTTAGTGTATCTAATGCAGACCAGAGAATTCCTTTGACTCTTCATGTCGACCCTTTGCACTAAATCAATGAGGATGTCATTGCTATTTCAGCATACTGTATAACATCAACAATCATCATGGCTTTGTAAAGCAAAAGAGTAAAACTACCCAACTGATCGATCATCACCAAACCATTATGGAATACCTGGAAGACAATAGTGCGATAGATGTGGTCAACATAGACCTTGTGAAGGCCTTCGATAAAGTTGACCACTGACTCGTGATTGAATCATTCAAGACACACCACAAAAGAGGCAAGGTCCTTGCGTGGAAAGAGGCCTTTTTAAAAAACAAACGCCAGAAGGTCAAAGTAAACGGCATATTTAGCACTAGTGCCAAATTATATCAGGCATTCCCAGGGTACCATTTCGGGCCCCTGATGTTTATTCTCTTTCTTTCTCCCTTGAACAAACTAACTGAGAAATCCCATATATCATCATATGGGGATGATACGAAAATTTTGCGAGGCCGCAATGATGATAACAAACCTCTTCAGGACGACCTGGACGTACTCTACTCATGGGTAAAACTTACCAATATGTCCTTAATTGGCGAAACGTTTCAAGTCAAAACATTTGGGACCTAATCCCAATCGTTTGGTTACTTGGATGATGAGGGGGTATCCCATCTCTCTTAAAGATTCGGTAAAAGACCTGGGAGTAATTCTTGAAAATACTGCCCTTTTGGGAATACAAGTGATGGAAGAGATTGTTAAAGCCTCCCGAATGAGAAGTTGGGTCCTTCAAACGTTCCAAACCCGAGAAAAGAATATCTCCACTCCATACCTGACGAGCCTACAATTCCTGGGTGCGGAAGACGTGCAAAAACAAATTCCCTAGAAGACCAATCCGTTTTTACCAAATCATGAACAATCAAAAATCTGACAACAAATTTGCCCCAAGTCCTTTGGGGACATTGAATATTTGATCCATGAAAATAAATTGTTATTTTTATTCCATTGTTCATCGGACCACTGCCAACCAATCAAGGATAAGAAAACTGGTTTCCATGATTCAGCCCAAGAAGCCCAATATCAAAGGAGGATCTCTAATACAGATATACAAATATTCCTTGTTCGAAAATATCGAATTTGGAACATGCACAGGAGACAATTTCTTGATTGTTTATCCTTATGCCTGACATTGAACATAATAGCACGAAAATATGGAAAGGGATAAGTGGATGGTCAAAACGATGAAGAAATGAAGCGATTTAACTCGTTGGGGCACGAAAAAAAATATCATATCATGCAGGGCCTTGTTTTTACTAACTAAACAACACTTGGTCACTTGTCGCATCCAAATTTGTGTTTAAGCTATCCGTTCAAATCTTTGTCCAACTAGATCGTCCACTACAAGCATGTATTGTATATGGTCATTAACCAGCCCACTTACTATGTTCTCCACTGTTGGTGCCACAAATCGAAGGTGGTGCACATCCAGAAGGGCTGGACACAGAAAATGTGTCCGTTAAACAAGCTCCAGCTAAATTGCTGGCTTGGCCGCCAGCAACTACTTGGCCAAATTTGGCGGTGAAGAGCTCATCAACCTCAGTTGAAGGTCCGGAAATGATGAATTGGTCAAAGTCGAGCCTCAATTGGCAAATGTTATCGCTACAAGGGCAAATGGTGGCCAAGCAAGAACCGGCCTCGTTGCCGGACGACTCGAAATACGTGCAATTCTCGGACCGGGTGCCTCCACATTGAATAGTGACTAGAAATGGAATCAATTGAATGAAACAAATATTGGTGACGAGCATATGAAGATTGAGTTAAAATAACTGAAGCTATTTTGTTTGTTATTTATGATGAAATTTGTGCCAGGATAACTTTTTTAGACCTAGTATTGTGGAATCAATTGGCAGAACACAAAAGAACAAAGAAGCCTGAAAGTGCAGTTTGATTACTGTCAGTCAATTTGTATTGCTCAGAGGTATGCTTCTAGCCTGTTAAATCTGTGCTATCAACAACAAATGAAGTTGTCATTCAAAATGATACATTACATGAGCAACAGACTCCGTATCCTTGGGCGCAAGTTCCAGCTGCACTTCCTCCTTTGGACGTGCATTCCTCTGTCGTGTAACAAGTGCCATTTTTGCCGGCGTTACCAATACAAGGCTCATTCGGAAAGCTGAAACACAAAAATGAAAGATTGGCTCCTAAGACACCCCAGTTGTCATTTTGTTCTGAAAGCAGAACTGATTAGTTTTCTTTAAATAGATAGATGACACAGACATTTGTCTCCTTTTTTTCCGAAAGTTATAATCTGTCATTCTTTTGAAGACCTCTATCACAACTGAAAGAAATGTAAATAGAAAGCAGTCAGTAACAATACGTTGAGCCCCCGTTTACTCACGTGATGATTTGGAAAAGGGACACTAAAACACAGAATACAACCTTCATTTATAAACAGGCATTTCACGTTTGTTTTAACTTCCATACTTCATAACTTGCGCCAAAAGTGAGTGTCAACACATTTTGATATCTAGTAGACACTTTTCAACAACCGACCTCTTAGGCCATTTGTTGTTTCGTTACTTTGAAGTTTAGTGGAAGACAGTAGAAATTAACGATTCCAAAATCAAGGTTGTCGGAATAATCGTATAGACCGGATAATATAAGTATGCATTAATGGAAGGAGGTCTTTATGGAATAAGAGAAGCTCAGTAAACTTCAGCTGGGCCTGTTTGTTTACTCCGTAGCACCGTCGTGGCCTCTGGTGTCTCTTGCTTCACTAAAATTCTACAATCGCATCTCATTCTCGACCGTTTGTTGCGGAGCAACTGACCGTTTGAAATATTTGATCGAGCGCAGAACAGGAAAGAACAGAATCACCAGACAAGGGCGGCGCAACACCACGGAGCACAAAATCAACAACCTTTTTTCTCACTGTACTTTTCCAATTAAGTGTAGAGAAAGATGACGTGGAGGAGAGAGGGAGAAAGAATAATGAACACGATCGGAAAGATACATTGACAGGTTCACAACCTATGTTTCACAAAAAGTTTCTGGGCGAGGCTCAACCCTCCAACCCTAGCACCAACAATCCAAAAAAAAAAATCCAGTTGTGGTCCAAAGTTACGAGCAAGTCTTTGCTTGAAGGAACTCTAAACAGTTTCCAAACTTAGACACATTTATTATCGTTTTCAAAAACAAGTTGAACGTAGATGGTCATTGGAGAAAGTGGGTGAGTATTGTAATTGACTTACGCAACTTTCCGTTCCTATCGTTTTTTTGATTTCGGCGACCATCAGATGATAAGATGCAAAGAAGAGATATCATTATCAGGACCAATGGGAACATTGAATCCATTTTTGAAGTCCTCATGTTGCTCTAGTAATGATGTATCTAGAAAAAAGAGAAGTGCTTGAATGAGTGAAAGATCCAAGACAAATAAATCTCTCTTGCTTCAAACAAAGAGCGGGACTTTCCACTAACTTATGAAGTTGTCCAAAATCAGGTCTTGCTCTTAGACCAGACCTTTGCCGACTGAAAATTGCCAAGACGTTTTGTGACTTGGGAATCCCATGCCAGGTAATCATAATGGTAATGTGGTATTGCCAAGTGTTATTACCACGGCAATTTGAGCAATTCCCAGACGTGATCGATCGCAGCTTTTTTTGTGAATCTGATACCAAGACAGTGCTGCCAAATCTGTTGCGTTGGTTGATTTGAATAATATGCCAGAAAAGGAAAATCGCCCTTTCACCGCAACAACGTGTTGGCATAAGCAATTTGGATGCAAAACCGTAAACGAGGTCAAAAGACTTTGTGGGATCAAAATATTTGCCTCAAGTGTCCCGTTCCTTGATGGTTTTGACCAAATCTATTGAACAAAAGAAATAATCAATGCCAATTTCATGAACCTACAATAAACTTCTTGGAGTTGTTGGTTCAAAAAGTGAAACCTTCTCAACTACTAGAACAACCTACTCTAGTGGCAAATGCTTCTGGATTTAACGATACAAATACTAAAATATTGACTTTGCCAACTCTGTTTGTTATTATTAGGGTACGGATCTTTTAGCTGTTGAGCAGAAATCCTAGACGACTCAAGTGGCTAATGCTTCTACTCTAGTGGCAAATGCTTTAGAATTTCCCGATACAAATATCACGATACAAAAACAACGCCTTTGCAAACTCATTATTGTTAGGGCCGGATTATTTAGCTGTTGAACAGAAATTGTTATAGACGTTTCAAGGAGTAAGGTCAGCTGACGATCTCGCTCTTCAACCTTTTTCGTTAGCATTTTTCCATTTTATCCTTTTTTTCTTTTTACCGGAACTCTTTTTTGGGGATTGGTTTTCTTTCTTAATTTCGTTTCAATGTTATTAACATTCACAAGACAAGACACTTTAGGAACATTTTTTCAAAGCAATCCGTGTTGACCATATCGTTTTTTCTTTCACAATCGTAACTAAAGATTTCTTTGAACTGAAAACTCTTGTGGGATTTTTGACTTTTCGAAAACGCATATTATTCATGCACATGTATTTGAAAAAAATCAGGCCACGGAATGTTGAAAAAGACGTGATGCATAAATAATCTTGGAAATGCATAAATCAATATTTTCATCGCCCCATTCTCCTTTTCATCAGGAAAATTGTTAGAGAACGATGCTAATAAATCTGTAGCATGGTGAAAAATCGACAGTTTCCCTCAATAAATATATAGAATGAACAACGAAAAAAGACGAAAAAAATACGCATATAAACATTTCGAAGAAAGTGTCATTCTGCCCCACTCTGTAGGTGACATAAAATTTAGTGTAGCATCACTGAAGGTAAAAACAGGCATTAGACCAGATCCGGATGATTCATTGCTTGGTTTTATGACGACGACACATTTGTGAAACAGAGAGATTTTGAGAGGAGAATCACTTTGGGAAGTCTGGGGATTATCTTTCACACTCTTCTTTGATGTCATTGTCGCTTATCTCTCATGGTCGAGCCAAGATATTTTGTCCATTCAAGTCGAACATCACGGTATCATTTTGGTAGAAGTCAGTTGAAAGGGTTATTCATTTTGTATTAAGTGACGCAAAATTGAAACAAGTTTTGCTTATGTAAACAAGGAATTGGAAACCCAAAGGCCCAAAGAGCATCTATATGACTTGACAAAAAACCTAATTAACATGCAACCTTGTGTTTATTTACGTTTTCTGATTGTGCTTTTTGCCCATTTGGAAAAATCGAGTTTCTGGGGATCTGCTTCGTCATAACGCGAGAGACGAAACTTGCTTTTTAACTTAAAATAATACCGTGCGTTATAAATACCAATTTGTAAAATAGTAGTGTGGTCATTCTTGAACGTGGAGTTATTACGTGCTTTGTCTCCAGGTAAAAACAAATCTAAGGGGACAATTGACGCTCCTTTAATTATGATTGAACAAACTTTGCTGTGATTCACATTGTCCCATGACTAGAATAAACCCTTCTCTCCATTAAGGGGGATTTTGAAAGCGCTAGTCCAAATCTAATTTTAACTCCAGATCTAAATTCCACTCAATTGACCAACGACGAGGAGCGTCAGTTTTCTTCTTAGACCTTTCTTTACATTGAGCCAGGAACCACGGTATGTCAGGACGAATTTCAAAAATACACACTGGGTCCGATCATTGTACTAAAATGTGAGGTTTTTGCAACAAATGTATTGTTCCGTTGAATTTTCAGTGTACTAATCGGACCCAGTGTGTATTTTGAAAGTAATCCTGGCTTGAGCCATCCTTGATTGAGCCTATTTTCAATGGTGTATTCTTTCCCACTCTATAATGAAATACCGATCATGTGAAAATAATGAGACTTTTGCGACTGTAAAAGTTTTTTTGGCTAAGTTTAGCCCAAGGGTAGCCAGAACAGCTACAAAAGAAAGAATCAGGGCCTGATTTAAAATTGAATTCAATAATTTTACAACAAGCAGAACTTGAAAACAGTCGTTGTTTTTTGGCAACCTTTTTGGGTATAATTGTAGTTAGACTTCTTTACCTTCCGATAGTTTGCCGATTGTACATATAATATTTATATTGTACAAGTTTAATGCATGTTATTTTTGAAGAACCTCCCAATAACTTCACTCTTGACGGCCTAATCAAGGCAAATCAGTGAAGGATGCTCATATATTTATACATCGCAGAACAGAAGTACCTTCGGTTGCATCTGTTAGACGAGGATTTTTAGGTTTTCCTTATTGAAACGGCCAATTTGAAGATGTGAGAAAAATGGAGCCATCAAACAACGATCTACCACGACGGTAATTGGTCTCGAATTGTCAAAAAAAAAATCCCGGATATTGCCTACCAGGCCCCAATCTATCAACGAAAAATAATCTGTTTTTAGGAAAGCTTCCCATCACAAAAAGCTTAGATCACAGCTTGAACATGTACAATTAGAGATATCAATCATGGAAGTGAAATGCTGGAAGGCTTGAACGACAGAAGAGACGAAGGGTAAAAAGGATTTGGCTCAACTGTTAACGCTCAACAATTCGGTACTTCAATCGTAATCATTTTTCTGAAAATGGTAAATTCTTTCAAAAAATATGCTTCTAATCTTAGGCCCCCGCAGTTCAATTCACTTTTGCATAGCTATCAATACTTTGAATGGGTGAAGGAAAGAAGAGCGCCAAAATCATCTCATGAAGATCTTTGAATGCATCTTTCAGTTATGATCTCAGATCGTGTCAATTGAACCCCAATGGATGGAAATCGTTTCGTCAAGAAAAAGGTCAATTATGAACGATCACCCTTTACCTTTCTTTGTCACTTTACAAACGTTTCCGTTACCAAACTGAGGGGCCCTTCATGAACTTTGAAATCTTGAATCAACTTGAAGAGCCCCAAATATATAACAAGACTACCTAGTAGGGTCATAGGTTCGTTTTGTTTGGTCTTATCTATCACGGGTACTCTTTTTTCTTTCAAAATGTTGAGGCACAAATTCAAAGGACCAATTATATGGAGTGTTTACCTTTGTCTCATGCTTTCGGTTATTAGGTCGGTTGTTGAGGTAATTTTAAAGTATTGTAGAAGCATATCTAGACGCATAGATAAAACGCAAATGAAGCACATGAGATGGAGTAGAAATAGCCATGCTCTATCAAGGTCTACTAGATAAGCTGCGTTTTTCAATCGCAGCTTATGTAACGAAACTTGATCGAGCATGGTTATTTCTACTTTGCCTCATATGCTTCTTTCATGCTTCTTGATATACTTCAATTATACTTCAAAACTACCTCAACAACTGACCTATTGTCCAATCACGTCTTACCAATGCGTCAATTATCGCAGGCGTTGGTTCCAAGTATAGGATCAGACATCCCACCAATTCGAAATTTTCGCAAACAATTAATCTCATTCCTAAAACCTCTTTGCAATCCATTTCTATATTTTTGGTGCGTTTTGGCTGAGCGTAATAGGAACACACTTGTCGCAGTATTTTAATGCTAAACGGAATAAACCCATTTAGAGGAATTCATATCAGCTAACACGGTGAAAACGTATAGAGATCATTTCAAATTTGAACTTTGGATCAACGCAACTTTCAATTCAATCGCGAATTTGTAAACCAAGAGATAATCCCACCCCTGTTTGGCGGGAGCTGAGGTGCTTCGTTGTCGCAATCACAATCAAACGGAAATTGCTCGAGCAACGGAAAACTTTTGGAAGACTTTTGGCAGATCATTTCATCAACTTTTTCCAGTGCGGTCACAACTCTCTTGAAACCATGACAAGATCCACCTTCGCCATCGTTTTGGGACTTGTTCTCTTTTCAGCAACTGCCCATTTTAGTCTTGGAGAACCACGGAGTTTGAGGGACGAATTGACTTTTAGTCACAATGAGACAGAATCCCACTCCAACCGAGAAGGAAAAGGTAAGAACCCTACCAATTATACACTTCTTTTTATTTCAGACTAACCAAAAACGTCCAGGTAAGAGGACTCTTGATTAACATAAGATTTTCTCTTGTTAACACGTTGAAGTTTTGTGATTGCTCACTTTTCAGGACTTAGCACTTTGTCTCATTGTAAAGTAAGATCAACAATACTTGATAAATTGTTTAAAAGGAAAAAAGGAAAAATCAGTCGATTTTAAAGAATGAACTTCTCTAGATAGAGTTGAAGAGCACACATACTTGGGCAACAGTTCCTCACGTATTTTTATCAGATACAAAGAATTCGAGACACCAAATTACTTTTTCGCATCGGCTTGATCATCTTTACCATGGGAAATAACAAATCAGCAGAGAAGTGTAAGGAATATTAAAAAGGCTTGGGTTGCAAATTAAAGAAGCTTTTAACATTTTATCCTTCTAGTTTATTTCTGTTTTTAATAAATTCATTTGCAACATATTAATGTTTTCAACCTAATCCGTCTGGCTAAATTATCATTGTGTGGCATTAACGGCTTTTTTGAGGGGCAATGGTAAGATCAAAACATTCAAAGCATCGTAATGTGTTACGGTTATTGAGTTGAGGGTAATCTAATTGTTCTCTCTTTTAGTGTTTTCGTTGTTCAACATTGTTCAATTCAAGAACGAAGGATGTCGAAGCTCAAGCACAATCAGCAGGTTAGCAACTAAATCAAATTCTTAACATTTATTTATTTATTTATCTAAGAGGATTTTAAGTCGCTAAGGTGAGATGATGAGAGCACCAAAAAGTACATTGCATGTAAACTGTCAACGAGTTGTTGAGGACATGTCGCTGTACAGTGTAGCGTAACATATTTATTCTAGCAAGCTGTTCTTTCGTAATCTGCGTCTTGGTATTTTTTAGAAGGTGTTGTATTCTCTTGCTCCCATATCTATGCTCATGCTCGTACTAGTCACTTTCCATTATGTATATATATATCCGTGTCTTAGGACAGAATACATCTAGTCATTGACCAAAAAAAAAAAAAAAAAAATGACTTTTTGGTCAATGACTAGATGTATTCTGTCCTAAGACACTGATATATATACATAATCGAAAGTGACTAGTACGAGCATGAGCATAGATATGGGAGCAAGAGAATACAACAGAAGGCAGCTTAAGTAATAAGACTTTGCTGGAATATGATGTGCTCCACTTTACTCAAAATAAGGTTAACTTGCATTATACCTCTAATCCTAAATTTCATATAACTTAAAAGAATACTTGAGTAACGTTAAACAAATTGATTTTGAAATACTCTAGCTATTTGAAATTTTACACCTCGTACATTACCTTTTATTTGTTTTGCTTCTGTTGAGGTTGCAAAGAGTTTTAAAAAGCATAAATATCTAGATACTGGATGTCCTACGACTGACGTCTTGGTTGGCAAAACAATACAAGGAGCGGTTTTCTGGGAATTTATCGGAAACCGGTTTTTGTACTTTTTTGCCAACCAAACGGTCGGTCAGAACACATCCAGTAGTCTAGATATCTGTGAATGAAGAAGTATGGCGAAGTCGGCTGTTTTCGGACACAGGGCAGTTGTTGATAGCATCAATGTGTTGTGTGGCCAAGAAAGATACCAGTCAAGAACCACTGAATTTCCTGCATTCGATTGAGTTGAAAATTGAAACGCGTAGTCTACTGCATCCAAGCTAGGTCTCTTGTGTAGAAGAACACAATCGAATTGATCCGAGTGGAACTTCTCATCACTAGCCTCCCACTCAGTATACTAAAGTATAATAAATATGGTTATGTACGAATGAAGTTTTGAACCGCCATCGTCTTTTCAATGCTGTTATATTGAGAATGGTTCCAGGATTACTTGGTACATGGGATAACTCTACACAGGAAAACTGGTTACAGCGGAAAACTCGGTACTGGAAGATTCTATACAAGAAAACTTGGTACATCGGAAAACTCTGTATTGGAGGATTCAGTACAGAAAAACTGGATACAACGGAAAACTTAGTACAACAGACTACTGAATACAACAGCTAACTGGGTACGACAGAAAACTGAATACATCCAAGAAGCACGGAAGTCATGGAGTGGGAGGCTAGCAATGAGAATTATTATTTCCAGCACAAGCGAACCATTTGCGTTCTTCTGCAAATGAGACCTGGCCTGCTGCATTGAGAAGAACACGTATTTCAAATTTCAGCCCAATCGAATGCCGGAGTGAAAAGTTATGGCTTCTCAAACTTATGTACTGAAGAGAGCATAGAATGAATGAACTCGCCCTTTTGTGGTAAAACGGCTAGTTCATTCATTCTCGGAGGATTTGCTTTGAACTTTGAGTGAGCGTAACTTTTGTCTGCGACGTTCGATTGAGCTGAAAATTGAAACACGTATTCTTGTCAACATATGCAAGGTCTCATTTGCAGAAGAACGTAATTGATTTGTTCTTACTAGAAATCATAATTCTCATTGCTAGCCTCCCACTCCATGATTCCAGTGCTTCTTGATACATCTAAAAGCGAGGTGGAACACACTTTATCTGCGTGGAAAGCTTGCAATGTTAAAATAAGCATGAAATATCTTGCAACCAATCTCTCTCAAGGTTCCTACCCTTCTAACCCTTTTTTGAACTTGGTCCACAAAAATAAGCAATGAAAGTACATTATTTTGAAAATGTGTGCGCAGTGTCAAAATTCCTTATGTTTTGAAAAGGACGAAAACACCTGACCAATTTATCCAGTACAGAAAAAATGCTAATTTATTTCGGTGCTTCCAAAGACGTTTGAATAAAGTTAAAAAAAAGTTCCACTACACGCATTTCAATAGTGAAAGTTAAATAGGCAGATTTAGTATTTTCATCCGGCTTTAAGATGTATTAAGTTGTCTGTTGTACCCAGTTTTCCGCTGTACCCGGTTTTCTTGTACTGAATCTTCCAATACTGAGTTTTCCAATGTACACAGTTTTCTAATGTACTTAGTTTTCTGTTGTGTTAAGTTTTCCGATGTACCGAATTATCCTGGAATGTTTGAGAATATACTCGAGGATAGCTATTTTAATTATATTTGGATAAACTTGAGGCTTTTGAACTAATGCAATTAAATTGTAACCTTGTATTTGAGTAGTTTTTTATGTTATATTTTTGCTTTCCTCCCGCTATCTTTTCTGTACTCTAAACAACTCGCTTACAGTCTTGATGCATTTACTGGGTTTCAAGGATTCACAAAGCACGGCTTGTGCAATAAGACTAGGACTCTATAGCTACAGGGTTCTTGGGCAAGATGGTTTTTCAAACTTAACATAGATCGATTTAGCCCTAAGCTAAATAGATTTGATGAATTTACAGTCTTTGGTTTTTTTCTCTTAATTGGAACTTTTATAGGAAAGATCAAATTTTGATTAATATTCTAACCAAAACAACCGTTGTGAAGGTTGCGTCTTAAGTGGCTCATTGATCATTAACAAATCATAAGTCTTTATCTTTTATTAATTTTACTAATGTCAAATAAGCTAAAATTACAGATCAAAGCCCTTCACGGTGTTCCAAATGGCTTTTTAGGTTTGAATCAAAATACCCAAAGACATCATGGCACATTTTGGACCAAAAATTTTATGGGAAACAACTTTACTTTTATTGTTTTATATAAGTTTAGGCCCAGGGAAAAAGTTGTATACTTAAAAACCTATTGATTATAACATTTTTAAATAATTTATTCAACCCATATTTAGAGACCATTTAGTTACCTTATAAATTTAAATTGCATAAAAATTCATTCAGCAACAGCTAAGTTATTTGACTGTGAATGGTTCATTTTTGACCCCCAAAAGCCGAAAAACGCTACAATTACGTATATAGAAAAAATAGTCTAGTGATCAATATTTTTCAAAAAGCTTTTTACAATGACATTTGGACTGTAAAATAAATTCTACCAAATCTTTTGGTAATAAAAAACCACCACACATGTGCACACTAAACACTCTTCGTTGAATCCTGTCGCTGTTCTTTTCGTTCTTACAGCGGTGGAACCGGATCTACCAATCGTAATGGAACGTGTTACACCTCTGCGGAATGCACCACACGTGGTGGATCAGCCGCAGGATCTTGTGCTGCAGGGTAAGAACATGGCACAGATTAATTGGAAATCTAATGGCACGGCGATTTTACACCACTAATAACCAACCTCTGTTGGGGCCAAAGGATGCTGAATTTCAGCTTCATACTGGGTGAAGTTCTGGCGTACAAGTAAAAGCAAAACAAAGGACACTCGCTCCTTTTCCCCGTTTTTCTCAATATTGAAGCAAAGTCTCTTGAAGAGAGAAAGAATACTTACTAAGTTTAATAAAGTAGCTTCCGGACATTTTTTCAATTGTAATTTGAGAGTTCCGAGATAAATATTTTACCGAAGATGTACAATTTCAGTTACAGGGGCAAAGTTTTCAACAACTTATTCAACATTTTAACCTTGAAGAAATACAAAAATAAATAACTTGTGCTTTATATAAAGTGTACGAATTTTGTATTTATTTATTCTATTTCTGTTTTTCAAATTTGTCTCGGTTAATACTAAGAACGTTCAAATTCTCACTGTAAATTTGACGTCCTTCTCCAACTCAGTTATGTATGTGAAAATAAATGATTCAAGGTTCATTACGAAAAAGATATGGCATATTGTCAAAGCTCTACTTAATATGTTTATTTTATTGCTTCCAGATTTGGCGTATGTTGCGTGTTTTTGGTTTCCCGCTCGGGCGCGACAACGTCGCAAAATTGCAGTTATTTGAGAAATCCAGGTTTCCCAAATGCTTACTCAGAAACTTCACAAGTTTCATATACAATTCAAAAGTGCGACAACAGTAAGTTTTTCATACCCATACCTCTTATTGATTCGGAAGAACAAACCCAAAAAACTAGTGATGGGTTTCTTTCGAGTTGGGAGTGCTGCCACTTTTGACTCAAATTTTATTACTGTTGATTAAGGCAGATTGTATTGAACTTTTTGAAAAGACCTAAACAGGGACCAATTTGGCAACACTTGAACTAGTTCGATTTCAAATCCCACCAGGAGCTATGGATTTCGAGTTGGCAGTGCTGGCATATTTTATGGCAGGTTAGGTCTATTTCGTGTTGAGAAGTTTAGCAGTGGTCAGCTTTTTGACCCTTAAAACCAAAATGGCAAAACTCTGCCAAAATTCCAACTCGAAACACATCAGTACAAAAAACAGGTTTGTCCATTGGAGCAGTAAACCTAAAAAAATTTCCACGTATGTTCCATATCACCATTTTCTTACTTCCTCTTGTTAATTTCAAAACCAGTTAGTTATTTCACGATCCAACAATCTCTCAACTTATATTACTCAATATTTAATCCCGTGTACCTAGTTTCTTTTTGTGTTCAATAATTTTCCCTGTGTGCGTTGTTTATTTGAGTATCAATCCTTGTATAATGAATTCTTTAACTTTTCATAGATTGATTTTGCGCTTTGCAGGCTCCAAAGCTTTGTGTTTTCATCTATTTTTTGTGTGCCAATTTCAATATTTTTTACTCGTAGATGTTCCATGTATGATAATTTCCAAGTTTACCAAGTGTTTTTGTTACCATTAGGTGTTTGCCGATTGCGATTAGACTTTGAATCGTTCACACTTCTTGGAACGGGAAACACTGAAGAATTTGTTGACGAAAATACAGTGGGAGGAGTTTGCATGGACACGTTCACTATTTCGGTGAGGCCATTTTTTAATATTGTATCTGGGAATGTAAAGGAAGAGGGTTGATGAACAATAACAAAGCGCTTGGAATGATAATAATAAAATCATTGGCCATCATTTGCGACAAGAAGGTATCTTCCTAATGGTTAATACTCCGTTTCAGACAAACACGGGAAACACATTTCCAACCATTTGCGGACAAAACACTGGTCAACATAGTGAGTAACCAAAATCCAAAAAGTTCACCCATGAACAAGTGCTTTGATTCTATTTTTTGACACTCTGTAGAGGTACTCCAATCTTTTAATTTTTCGTATTTTATCAAAGAATGTTTACAAGTCGTCTTTAAAGGAAATAACACTCAAGCCATCAAATGTTCGCCTCTTGCGAAGGATATGATAATCAAGAAATAGTTGGAGCTCTCTGTTTCCTATTACGAGTTAGCTTTTGTTCATATTTCGCAACTCCATCTAATATTAAAGAGTGGAAGTTATAAGCTCAATAGAATAGCAGACAGGTTTTCTTGGACATTTAACAAGTGAGCTTCATCAAGAAACTAGCAACCATTTGATTTTCCTAAGGGTCCAAACATTCGCAATGGGACATGGACAAAGGTTGATCAAGTGAGCATTTTAAATCTACGCTAGCTGTAAAACAAGGCCTTTGGCTGTGCTGAGTTGTTCGGCTCATTTTGACAAATCCAAGCCATTTCTATTTTGCCGGCTTTGCAAAGAGTCTAAGCGAATTTGGTTTGCTTCGCGACCGGTCTCATTGCGAAGCGTTGTCTTTGAAAATCCGCATCAATTTTTGACATCCATGCTGAGTGATCCACCACTCGCCGTGAGTTCAGCAGAGAGTCAGTCGTCTCTCGAATAAAAGCGTCTATCTCATGGAGAACCACATTCAATCCATTGGCATCCAGCCCATTTATGTCTTGAGCTCGCCTTTAGCTTCAGGCACTTCGTCGGCTTCTCTAGGTTCATAGAAATAATCGAGTTTTCATGTAAGGATACCTTGGCTTGAATTGGGTCAATAATATGTAAATTCTTTTTTTTTTTTTTGTGGGGGGGGGGGGGATTTTTTAACACCGCTACAAGGAATGGGATTCCCTGTAAAGAGAGTTATGATTAGTATAGTTTATAAAATTACCGTTTATATGAAATTTGATCTGCCAATGAGTTACTGTTGGCAGATCTGTACAATCCTTGAATATTGGGTTGGTCAAGAATAGTATTCAAAAATTTGTCCAATCCTGCCTTAAATGCTGTTAGAGGATCAGCTCCTACATACTGTTTTCCCGACGAAGACTAATAGGTAACAAATTGAACAATGAAGGAGCCCGATAAAGAAGAGAGGAGGACTTCATTGTTCGAACTAGTCTGGATTCCCTTGGATTTGGAGGTGCTCTCAAAAGGCAGGTAAAACCTCTACGATCACTACAACTGATCTCAAAGCCTGGGTTACGACAGAGCCCATAAACGCTCTTTAAAACATACAGTATCAGATACCTTTCATACCTTCTCTGAGTGCTGTACAGCCCTAACTTCTGGAGCCTCTCCCAATACGAGAGCTCTCTCATTCCTGCGCTGTTCCTAGTAAAACATCTTTGGACCTGCTCGACCTTTTGCAAACCTGCCGAACTCATTGGAGCCCAAATGGGTGAGGCATATTCAAGATGCGGTTCATGCTGGATTCTAAAATACTAAGCATATTATCAGCCAGGTAAAAACAGAGATATTTTAACGCAAAAATGGATCATTTCCAGGGACCTAGAATCATTGAAAGGGCGCTTAGGTGGAAAAAACTAGGATTCGCCAAAATGGGCTAAGCTTATGTAGCTGGCACAGCTAGCTTCTTAGACCCTGTTTTACCGCTAGTGGTATGATTTAAAACGCGAATTTGATCAAACTTTGTGCATGTCCCATTGACTTTGGATTCCAATTTTTTTTCGCATTTTCTGAAGATTTAAGTCGGAAAACATTTTTTTCAAAAACCAATCAACTCATTTTAGCTCAAAAAGTGACAAATTGTATGATGTTGCGTTTAAGAAATTAGTTTTCGTTCTTTTTGCCATGTTCAAGTACAAAATTTCATACGTCAATCCAAACCCACGGACGGAGAATCATTCTGATACCGGATTTGAAATTGCCTATCGAGAATATTTTTAATATTATGGACGATTTGATGGCCAATGACCAACCCTCCGACCTCTACCAACAATCCAAAAAATAAAAAGCAACCTTTTCTAGTTTGAACGTTTTGAAAGGTGTTTTGTCCATTTTAACACACCTTTTTGTATTTTTCAACTTTTTGCTCACCCTTTCCTTCTGAATGGTTTTTAAAACTCATTTTAACATGTTTGGTGCCTTCATGATGTTCTTTTTTCTGCTCCAGTGTACGTGGAAATGGGTTGTTTGGCCTCTGATACGGTCACTATTAATTTTAACCTCGACGGGGCCACGGCTGTGAGAATGTGGGAAATCAAAGTGACGCAAGTGAAATGCAACACCGAAGGACAGTAAGTAACCGATCAAGCATTGGAATCCATGGTGAACTTTTTAAATCATTCATTTTTTCATAGGCCACGAAACTGTGGTTGCCTTCAGTACCATACGGGACTTACGGGCCGTTTGACCACTTTCAACTTCCTCCCCACAAATGACAACCACTTGGTCAATCAAGAGTAAGCCATAAAAATGATATCCGTTTTCATCGACCTTATCATTTCTTCATTGTTAAAGGTACTCGATCTGTATTCGCCAAGAGGCTGGCATGTGTTGTGTGGAGTATACGTTGTGTACAGATGCCAGATCATATTCATTGGACGCTATACCTGAAGCTGCAGCTATGAACAAGCAGGACTCCCAGTGTTCCAAAGATTACGTCGGCATTGAGGGTGAATACTTATGTTTCATTTCAAAACTAGATTTAAATCGAAAGTACATGCATGAGAATCAATGAGTTGGAGGAGTCTGAATCCGACTAATATGAATTTGCTTTCAGGAGGAAGTGCTACGTGTAATGCAAGCCCCGGGGACGTATTATTCAGCAAATTCTGTGGCACAGCTTTTACAACTGATCAAGTCAGCCTTCTAAGCATGCCTATTTGTGGTAATGCCTGTTGATGTAATCAATTTAGATTTTAAGGTGGTGGGGATGTCATATGCTCTCCGTGTCAAAACATCAAGCAAGACCGAAGCAAGGGCCACCATTTTTCCCACCTTTTTTTGACAAAGAACCGTGTTAAAAGGAGTATCCTTTTTATTGAAAAAGGTCAACCAAAAAAAACAATTCAGCAAGTAACAAACCTGTAATTCAAATGTTGCTCACCGCCATTACCAACTATCGACACCAGTCTTTTCAAGTTTTATTAGCTTTTTCACACACTTCAATATAAAAAAAGCAAATTACAACAAACAAACAAAAAAAATCATGATTGACATGGAGCAAACTACAGTTGTGCTTTATTAATTAATTACCTTTCCTGAAAATGCCTGTTGACTATAAAATTGCATAAATTTCCAACATATGGCATACTGGGCAAATAATTGGCTGAAATTGAACCCCATTGCCGTGTCCTTTTAGTCAAAGGCTCCTATTGGCTGCCTTTTTTCTTTTGCTCTACTTGGTTTGTTGGGCTTTTTTGAAAGTTCACGTTAAAGCCCCTTTTCGCTAGCGTTAAGTTGACGTATCTTTGCCATGAGCATCTTAAGGCCAGGTTTTCTATCAGTGCCTCTAGTGCCTAGGATCTACGGATTTACTGCAACTTTATGAGGAGGAAGCCACTGACTTTCTAGTCGTTCTTGTCTTTTAGTTTAGATAACTATCTCTTGTAATTGCTTGCATTCTTTCCAAAACTTGCAACGAAAGAGACTTTCGAAAAAAGCTTATAGAGAAAAAGAGATTGTTTTTGAAAAGTGATATGCAAGAAATAATTTCTATTTAGTTTCAATTTCTCGGAAACGTATGTTACAGCTATTTGAATACAATGGTTTCGTTGTAATTAACACTACAACGCTAATCAAACAAGTAACGGGTGGGGATTTAATTCGCGCTCATGTTTGACTAATAACTTGTACGAAATTTTTATTTAGTAAGAATTTTAGAATTTGTACCGGGTGCGTCAAAATCCGCGGTATACTTTCAAAAGTCGGCATAGCTATTGGTGTGCGCTTTCTTTGATGCCTTTTGAAGTGTAGAACTGTTAACATGCACGTATTGAGCACTTGAACACGGCCGTTTGTTTTGATTTCTCCTCTTTAAACACTTCGAGACAACAATGTCCGAACAACGCCAAAAAATCGTCGCGCACCTTGAGGCTGGCATCAGTGTGAAAGACATTGTGAACAACTTTGGGGTCACCAGAAACTTCGTCGACCGGGCCAAAAAGTTGTTTCAAGAGACAGGAGGCTTCAAGATGAGAGAAAACAGCGGCGCACATCAGGGGATGGGAAGAGGTTTGGCAGGTGGATCAATGGGACCTTGGACAGCCATGGCTACATTCAGATCTTGGACAAGGAGGTCCTCCCATGGTTGGACGAGATCTATGGCAAGGGAAACTACGTTTTCACTCAAGATGTGGCCCCGTTTCACACATCAAAGCTGACGCAGAAGTTCCTGGAAGAGAAGCTGGTCTCAGGAGGGCTTTGGTCAAAGTCATTGTGGCCACCATCATCGCCAAACCTGAACCCTTTTGATTTCAGCATCTGGGTGCGTGTGGAGAGTGAGGCCTATTGAACCAGTCACAGCAGTTTCACCACCATGAAGTCCGCCGTCCATGAGGTGTGGGCCAACATGCAAGAGGAGGACGTGGCCAAGACATGTAAGGGGTTCAGGCACCGTGTGGAGAAGTGCATTGCAGCAGATGGAGGTGTTTTTGAGAAACAATTATTCATTGCCAAGCAATTATGAGATTGTCATCAGTAAAAAAGTTGTTCAATATTATTTCTTGATGCTAACTGCTGTTGAATGAAACATTTCAAAATGTACCGCGGATTCTGACGCACCCGGTAGAAATGTATTTAGCAAAAGTTGTAGTAAAAGGTCCAAAATATGAAACCGCCATCGGCCTCGAACAGGTCCTCCAAATGACCTCGAAAGGCCCTGCAGACGCTGCGGTTGTACTCCTGGTCGAGGTTGCGCCACGACTCTGCGAGGCGCCTCTTCAGAACGTCCACATTCGGTGCACGAGTACTACAGGCCTCCCTCTCGACACGCACTCTGATGGTGTAGTCCAATGGGTTCAGGTCGGGGGAGGACTGCGGCCAGAAGTCTTTCGGCCAGAAAGTCACGTTCTTGTCCAAGTACTTCTGGGTGATTTTAGCAGTATGGGCGGGGGTCTCATCCTGCTGAAACACCTCTGACTTGTTGCCAGCGACTTTTTTCATCCACGGGATGAATGTAGTCTTCAAGACATTGATGTAGTCCTTTGCTGTAAGGCGAAACCCGACGGGGAAGAGTATCGGCGGCGACACCTCGCCCGTGGAAGCCACAACGCCCAAAAACATTACCGAGGCCAGGTGCTCGATACTGACCTCGCGGGATCATCTGATGGCTGGCCGAGGTCCAAGTAGCGGTCGTTTCGCCGGTTGACCACTGGATCGACGGGGAAGTTCTTCTCGTCTGAGAAGAATACGATCTCGGGCGCTTTTTTCAAATAATTCAGCAGCTTCTTAGACCTCTCCAGACAATTTTTCCGGCCGACCTCAGATAATAGAGGCCGTCGTTTGACAACTTGTGAGCGGCCTCCGGCCTCGTTTACGACCTTGCAGACCGTCTTCGGGTCGACAGCGTACTTGTTTGCGACGGACCTCATCGACTCGCGCGGGTGCCTCTTCAAGTAACGTTTGATGATTTTTTCAGTGGTTCCCAACGTTTTTGGCCCCTGATTTTTGACTCGATTATAGACCACAGGCTGGCCATCACGAATCTGGCGTCGAACTTTGTAGACAGG
The DNA here is from genome assembly GCA_010645155.1 of Tigriopus japonicus. Lineage (NCBI taxonomy): Eukaryota > Metazoa > Arthropoda > Copepoda > Harpacticoida > Harpacticidae > Tigriopus > Tigriopus japonicus. Next base: position 3,064,102 of record CM021315.1, read on the forward strand.
CGTCCTGCCGACGCCCAAGGCCTTGCAAACGTCGCCAGTCTTGGTGCCGGTGCGCAGCAGCGCTTTGATGGACTCTTGCTGTAAGTTCGACATGTCAAAAAATCGGGTAATTTCGCAAAACCGCTTTGTTTATCTTGTAGAGGATAAACAGATGCTTCGATTTTCACAAGAAAATTTAAAATCTGTCAATTCAAAGTTTGTCTAAAAGGCCTTTAAACGTGATGGGCGCGAATTAAGTCCCCACCCGGTAAATTCTCTTTAGATTTTAAATAGACTTAGGCGTATTTCAAATCCATTTGTTGAAGCTAGCCTCCAAAGCAAATTGGATGTGGTCCAAGCAAAGATTCCGATCAGCTAAAGAAAGAAGTAATGTGACCTAGGGGGTTAAGACGAATCCAAAAGCATTTTTCTCTTTTGCAAATACAAAGAGAAAAATGAAACATCCAATAGGACCTTTTGAGGTCGACGGTAAAACCGTCATTGATAATAAAGTTATGGTCAATGTGCATGAAGATCAATTCTCAAGTGTAATTTCGATTCCAAAAAGGGTAGAAAAAGCAGGTCATGATGCTTGTAATGTTGTTAATGAGCCAGGCTAATCAATTGGAGGATCTGGTAGTCATAGATCAAGGTACTTTTGAGGCTATTAAGAGCTTGAAGCTCTCAAATTCTCCTGTACCTGATGGTGTGACATCTCAATTTTTGATAAAATGGTCACAGATTCTTGTCCCCGTTTTCTCCTACTTGATGCGTCGCATCTTGGAGCAAGGGCTCCCAATCAAGGGCTTGGAGCTTTTCAAGGGTCTGCCAACAGTAACTCGTTGTTAGACCAAAGGTCAGATAAATATAAACATTAATTTCAATAAAGATTTATTTCCTTTTAATGAGTGCCTTTCTTTTCAGGGAATCCCATTCCTTGTAGCGTTAATAAAAATCCGCAAACAACAACAAAAAATAAAATGGACAAATCCTGAACAAGCTCAGCGCTTCGGAAGTACCGTGTTCTTGATACGATAGAGCGTCTATTCTTATAAACACGCGGTTGCCCTGAGATTTTTGAATGCAGTGCAGTTGGGAAAGTGGTGTCTACTGTCTAGTGATGTGTTTCGAGTTGGGAATGCTGCCATTTTTGACCTGAAGTTTATTATTGGTTAAAAAGGGCAAGCTGTACTGAACTTTTTGAAAAGACCTAAACAAGGACCAATTTGTGGTTTTGTGGAATTGAATATTTTGGAAGGTAACATATGAACGAACGCACTAGTACACTTTAAGGATAAAATAGAAAAATCCGCAAATTTGATGCTCTGTTTTAGCCATAACGAAAAAAAGCCAAAAAACTGATAGAACTTGCGTTTTATTCTTATTGATTAGTAATCAATAAGATAATCAATAATAATAGCAGGTAATCAAAGATTACCCTGCTATCTATCCTTCTATCCCTTCACTAGCTCTTAATCTTACTAACTGGTTTCCTTCCTCTACTTGCACATTATTCAACTCCGTTAAGTTTTGAATATATGTTCTTTGCACGTGGCTTGCACATGATTACACAAAATGGCGCAGTCGGCAGGATACCCGAAAAAATGTGGAGTGTTTTCTCATGCAGCCCTATTTCCTTCCAGATTGCTCAAAACCATTCCGGGTGGATATTTTCACCGATGCTGATACTGATGAAGCCACTGACACTGCCAACCTGAAACATTCAAGAGGTGAGTTCATGGAATTATTTTGAAAAAAAAACTTAAACCAGTACTTGTAATTCCTTAGGAGTAAATTTATTGACAGGAAGGCTCAAGTTGGAAAATTTCCTTACGTATTCGAACAAGAAACAAATTGTGCTTGACCTAATACCGACTTACACTTTGATATTTTGTGCTGAAAATCAGGGTAATGCATGCGCTAAATTCAAAAATAGGTGCTTACATTGGAGAAATCCACAAGGCGGATATAAAGAGATTTTTGTTGGACGAGTTACAGTTGTTGAAGAGCAAGCATATTCTTACTTGTTAATTACGCATATGAAATGATGTTTCTAGGGTAATAACCAAGGCCACCAAATTTTGGTAAAAAATATTGTCAAAAATGTATTATGTTTAGTAACCATTTTGAGAAATAATGTAACGAAATCAGATTTTTGGGATATTTTTACTCAGTAATTGCAGTAGAAACTCACCATTTTCTTATATTAATATCCAGGGCCACCAAATTTATGTAAAAAATATCGCTGAAAAATGTATTATTTTTGGTAGTTTTTTTGGGAAATAATGTAACAAAATTGGACTTTTTGGTAATTTTATTGGTAACTTTGTCACATACTGCCTCAAAAACTAATCTTTCTCATACTTGCATCATCTAAATTTTGTTTCATGGGTAGGAAAATTGCCAAAACAATTATATTTTATCACAATTGTTGCAAATTTAATCGCTTCTATTCGTATTTTGATTTTGACATCCTTTTTGTAGATCATTATCAGAAGAACGGGCATTTTTTCACATTTTTTTGAAATTTTCCTAATTTTTGTAGTTTTGGACAAAAATTGCACATTTTCGTAACTACAATATAAAATGTCACTTACAATTATCTAGCGGGCCTGATGATGAACTAAATATTCCTAGTGATAAATGTAATGCGCTGTATATTCTTGCTTCTTTATCTTGACTTTGTCGTAAAATTGAACATTTTTCCATATCAGTTTCATTGAAACAGACAATTTAACCACATTTATGTAAAATTTTCCCCATTTATGTAATTTTGGACAAAAATCGCAGATTTTGGTAATTACATTGCAAAATGTAATTTACAACTGTCTGGTGGCCCTGCTAATATCATCTGGAAGTCTTACTTCATAGCTTGAAGTAGCTGAAAATCTAAATATTTCAAAAAAAAAAAGTTTCAATTGTAATAAACCCTGTCTGCGTCTTTTCTTACTTGAAAATTGCCATCCTTTTTCCAGATCATTCGGAGGCGAACAAACAATTTCCCCAGATTTTTTGAAATTTCTGCACTATTGTGATTTTGGGAAAAAATCGCAGATTTTTGTAAATACATCGTAAAATATAATTTACAAGTATCTGGTAGCCCCGAAGATATCAAAATATTTGTGTTGCAAAGGAAATAAATCATGTCCGCTTGTTTTCTAACTCTGACTTTGACCGATGAAACTCTTTTCTATAATTTTTCCCCCCATCTTTGGTAATTTTTTCCCCATTTTTTATGCTACATATTTAGTACCATTTCAAAGATCTAGTCAAATTTGAACCATTTTGTTTCTGAATAGGATCAATTATTTTCAATTCTTTAACAATTACTTAAAGTTTTGCCCATTTTTTACCTCATTTTTGATGCAGAAATCAAATTTGAATCTGGACTCTAATAATGGCGAAGCAGGGCGCATGCTTAAAACGATTTCATAGAAAACCAATCAATCATTTACTATAATAAGTAAAAGAAGGCAAAATTTGCACTTAATGTTGGGGCATTAATTATTTTTCAAATGACCGGCATTTACAATTTTTTCCTCTTTTTCTCTTTTTAGGGTTGTGTTTGGAATATCGACAAATCCCATGTTAGTTGTCCCCGAGGACTTAGATTATGTTATATTTAGAGTATAAAACCATATGATGGCAACAAGTGAATAAACCAAGTAAAAATCTTACTTCATACAAAATTCTTGCGGAAACACTATGACAATTGACAAAGAGTCTCAGAATGGTAGAAAAGCTGGACTTCAAAACAGATTCTAAGAATAAAACCAAAAGAAACCAAGCACCAAAGAACTAAAAAGAACGAACTTACATAACTATTAAACCACTTGCAAATAAATAATTCCTTCCCGTGGGGGCGTGCCTATTTTGATTTGATCAAGACAAATTGGGGTTGGTACGGGGGTTGGGGGAATGGGTATTTTAGTTCATAATTCTCTTTAATAAACACAAAGAAACGATCTCTTGTCACATGATTGCGAAATCATGTCCATTGATACACCCAAGTACATTATCATTTCTGTTTATATTCCACCAAATGCCATTTTTACAAATTCAATTGCGGATCTTGAAAGGCTTATGAAATTATGCAAGTCTAAATCCATATATCTTTGCGGAGATTTCAATATTGACGTTTCAAAAGACACTTTGGCAACGACCATTTGTGGTCCAAAAATCAAAATGGAACAGTGAATCCAAAAACAAAGGCAAAATAGTGAGCAAAACACAAATTTAGTATGGGTTGATGAAGCTTCTCGGGTTGTAGAGAGTTAATTTTAGGAGATTAAATTTTTGAAAAATCAAAGCATGTATTTTTTATGATTTCTATCCTCTTAAACGTTGAGTAGACACGGATTGTAGTCCAAAAATTAAAAGGGAACCCATGAAAAAGAAACAAAGGCAAAACAACGAGCAAAACACAAATTTAGTATGGGTTACTCAGGCTTCTCGGGTGATAGAGAGTTAATTGTAGGAGATTGAATTTTTGAAAAATCATATCACGTACTTTGATTGCTTTGTGTCAATTGAGATCCCTCTCAGAATTCAAGGAGTCATTCAATTTGTGGTCCAAAATTTGAAATGGAACATGGGAACAATAAAGAAAGGCAAAATAACGAGCAAAACTTAAATAAAGTATTGGTTGATCAAGCCTCTCGGGTAATAGCGAGTTTATTATGGGAGATCGAATTTTGGAAAAATCATATCATTATTTTTATTGTTCATTATGGAATTGTAGAGGAACGAGGGGCGAGCCCCGTTGGTTTCTTGAACGTTTCCACCTTCTTCCCTGCCCTCGTTTCTCTATAATTCCATTTTTTCCCCGAGGATGGAAACTTGGTGGCACTAAACGAACGACTGCCCATGTTTGCCGGTGTCGTACGCAGAAGAGCATTGTCCACTTTGACCTTCTTCAGTTGTGTAACGACGTATTCCGTTCTGCCAACATATCGGCGATCACTTCCGGAACTCCCCTCAACCCCTTCCACGACTTCCGCTCCAAGCGTATCGTGGACTCTTGCCATCTCCACCTCATGGCAAGCCCCATTTATTCCGATTTGAATGGCAACTCCCAGATGATCATACAAGGGATCTCGTCGCTTTCGATCACGTCCGCCATAACAAGAGCCGAGCTGTCGCCTAATGCGTCTTGCTTTTCGCAATTGAAATCCCATGAGGAGATGGGACGTAGCGTAACAAGCAGTTGGAATTACTCCTCGACAAACACTCTCGAATTGGGCATTCTTCTCCCGAGCTTTAGAACGACGGTCTGAAATGGCAGTGACGTGATTGAATGTCGAAGTTCTTAATCGCAATTTATCGCATTATAAGCACTGAAATATCTCATCGTGCACTTATTCCGTGCAGCCACCAGGCACTAATCAGAGCACTTTCGCCACGCCTCCAATGCTATGAAACCGTTAGAAGAGCGGCCCCTAGGCGCTAATCAAAATGTGTTATCAAACAACTCAAATGAAAAAAACGTTTCCTTAGCAGCCCCAAGGCGCTAAACCGCTTTATGCTGCCAACCTGGCGCATTTGGACTTGCATCCGGATCCAGTCAAGGAGGATACTTCAGTAATTGACCAGGTTTCAAAACTGTACAACCACTTACCTTACAAGTAAAAATATATTTATTTTTGTAATATTACACTTACCCGAGAGTTTTTTTTCTGGAACCCACAATTTTCCCGGCCTTCGTGGGGTCCTTCCACTTCCCTAGCCAATAGCCCGTTGGCTGAGGGGTCTTTTTGGTTCGGTCCTTCTTTGACTTTCGATTTCTGCCATCCGAATCGTCCGACCCACCCGGCTCCTCCCCAGAATCGGTCTCGTCTAGCGCCACGAAGGAATCGGTGAGGTATGAATCCGGCGAGGGAGAACGGCTGGGAGAACGACTCCGAGATCGTTTGAGACAGGGCCGTTTGGTGCCAGATGTCCCAGGTTCGTCGCTCTCAGAGTCAGAGGAACGAAAGGACCAGCGAAGTTTACGGACAGAACCTTTTCGTGCCCGCTCATCCCTTTCGGCCATCCTTTGAGAAATGGCATGCTTTTGGGACGGCGTGAGTCCTTGGTCTGCACTCCGGTCTCGGGTACGATCCCGATCTTCGGCTCGATCCCGACTGCGGGTTCGACATTTTCTGGAGGCTCTTTCCCAAGCAACTTGATTACTTTGGTCGGAATCCTCAGACATCAATTCGAGTGACTTAGGGGCAGAGGGACGTTTGACTTTGATTTGCTTACGACCTCGCGTGGACGGGCCAATCTTGCGAATGTTATTTGAAGATGGTTCATCCTTCGCAATGGGACCAGATAAGGCCGAACTTGCCTTTTGGGAGAGTCTCTGGAACGCTTGGGCTGCCCCGGGGATCTGGTCGGAACAATTGATGAAGTCAGATTAATATCCGAGACCTGATCCTCCTGGGAACCCAGATTAGGAGCAGGGATGTCTTCCGCGACAATCTCGGCAACGATCGGATTGTCGGACATGGGAGAAGGATTGAACGTTAGATTTTAAATTGAAGATCGTACCACGATTGGTTAAGGTCTAGTATTTCGGACCGGGCGTGCGTCATTATAAAGAAGAAGGCATGGATAGGAGGTTCGATCTGCTCAGACCAGGAAAATGAAAGGGGTTACTGAGTGATGGTTGACCAACTGTGTTGTTAAAAAAACTGCTGAAATGAGGGACCTTTGGAAAAATCATATCATGTATTTTTCTTGATTTTTGAAGAAAGAAAACACTCTCAGATGACAAGCAGACATTGAATTTGTGGTCTAAAAATCAAAATTAAACATGGGAACAGAAAAGATAGGCAAAACAACGAGCAAAACTCAAATATAGCATTGGTTGATCAAGCTTCTCGGGTAATAGCGAGTGTATTATGGGAGATCGAATTTTGGAAAAATCATATCA
>CM021315.1:3083820-3125546 GCA_010645155.1 Tigriopus japonicus
ATGTGGGGACTAGTGAGTTCTCCACGAACTCGAAAACTAGAACTAGTAAACTCGAACTAGAAAAGTATCGAGACAAATCGATGACCCTGCCCTCGATGAACTAGTCTTTTTATACAGTAAGGACATGTCTCAACTGTTTGTACAATCTAAATATTTCACTTTTTCTTAAACATCGGCGTTTCTCTCGGTTTGTCACAAGGTTTTGTGGTAAGCTCTCCTTGCTATGATTTTGTAAACTGGTTCACCCAATTTTAGTCGTTTTAATAATCCATTCACTTGGTTGTGCATTTCTTTGTCAATTTAAACATTTTCAAAGGTTGTAAGACGAAGAGCTTTTAAGGTTTAGATTGGAAAACGATCTGGTCGTTCCTTATGGCCTGAAATAACAAAAAAACAGTCAGGGTATTTCATGTGCTGGTTCCGGCATCATTCTTCTCTTTGGTCTTGTGAAAATTATTAGGTTGCCAATATCATTTTTGTCTAAGTAGACATAACTGCACTTCGGTTTCGTTAGAGTTGTAACATTTGTTTGGTGCATTCTCGTTTCAAAGAACTTGCAAAAATGTAAAACCGTCAAAAATTTCTTTTTTCTTACAAATAGTTGGTGGGGCTGTTATTGACAACTTTAGCATGGGTGGTGTCTTTCAATTTACTTGTACAACACGAGGCCATCCAACACAAACAAATCAATGCTTCTCCAATCACCGAACCAGAACCTATCAGTCTACCAACACTAATAACTATCTCTACACCACTCCCGATAACAACAATTACCACAACTACCACAACCACCCCAACTACCACTACCACCACAACTTTCACTTCCACCACAACTACCAATATAACTAATACCACCACAACTATCACCCAAAGTACCACCACAACTACCACCACAACTATCACCCAAAGTACCACCACAACTACCACCACAACTATCACCCAAAGTACCACCACAAATACCACCACAACTTTCACTACCACCACCACAACTACCACTACCACCACAACTACCACTACCACCACAACTACCACTACCACCACAACTACCACTACCACCACAACTACCACTACCACCACAACTACCACTACCACCACAACTACCACTACCACCACAACTACCACTACCACCACAACTACCACTACCACCACAACTACCACTACCACCACAACTACCACTACCACCACAACTACCACTACCACCACAACTACCACTACCACCACAACTACCACTACCACCACAACTACCACTACCACCACAACTACCACTACCACCACAACTACCACTACCACCACAACTACCACTACCACCACAACTACCACTACCACCACAACTACCACTACCACCACAACTACCACTACCACCACAACTACCACTACCACCACAACTACCACTACCACCACAACTACCACTACCACCACAACTACCACTACCACCACAACTACCACTACCACCACAACTACCACTACCACCACAACTACCACTACCACCACAACTACCACTACCACCACAACTACCACTACCACCACAACTACCACTACCACCACAACTACCACTACCACCACAACTACCACTACCACCACAACTACCACTACCACCACAACTACCACTACCACCACAACTACCACTACCACCACAACTACCACTACCACCACAACTACCACTACCACCACAACTACCACTACCACCACAACTACCACTACCACCACAACTACCACTACCACCACAACTACCACTACCACCACAACTACCACTACCACCACAACTACCACTACCACCACAACTACCACTACCACCACAACTACCACTACCACCACAACTACCACTACCACCACAACTACCACTACCACCACAACTACCACTACCACCACAACTACCACTACCACCACAACTACCACTACCACCACAACTACCACTACCACCACAACTACCACTACCACCACAACTACCACTACCACCACAACTACCACTACCACCACAACTACCACTACCACCACAACTACCACTACCACCACAACTACCACTACCACCACAACTACCACTACCACCACAACTACCACTACCACCACAACTACCACTACCACCACAACTACCACTACCACCACAACTACCACTACCACCATAACTACCACTACCACCACAACTACCACTACCACCACAACTACCACTACCCCCACAACTACTACTACCACCACAACAACTACCACTACCACCACAACAACTACCACTACCACTACCACTACCACCACAACAACTACCACCTCAACATCCAATAGAACTACTACCACTACAACAACTACTTCTACCACCACAACAACCACTACAACTACTACCACTACAACAACTACTTCTACCACCACAACAACCACTACAACTACTACCACTACAACGACCAATACTACCACCACAACTGCCACCACAACTTCCACAACAACTATCACCACAACTACCACTACAACAACTACGACCCCATCAACTTGTTCTGGTGAGAAAAGTGAATTTTCTGAATTTTTCGTTTTTGGTCATGACTGACGCCAAAATGTTTTAGTTTGTTTTGGCGTTATGCTTAAAACTTTGAGTTAAAGGCAGCTTGTTTCGCCTTGGTTTGCTTGTTCTAACATTTGATCTTGGAAGAAAGGGTTTGAATTGGGTAAAGACACAAAGGTCTACACAAGTCATTTATTCAATCAAGAAAGAAGCTTCTTGATTCAATTAACCCTTTTCACGAGTTTGTTGGGCGTTGAGATTAAGAGAATGATCAAGAGATGGTTCTAATCAACGCGTCGACGTTGAAAAATCAGAGCGAGTCCTTTTTATAATTTTTGAAGTTGCTGGTCATAAGGGTGGTCTGTGCATTGCGAAAACCAAGAATGGAAGAATGGAAGTTTCTGCATTTCCTAGACCAACCTTATGACTTGGATGCTATGAATAATGTCGGATTTTTGTTTTGCATCCCGGATTCCTGATCGTTTGTTTTGTTATTGAAATCTGCGGCGCATCCAAAGCAATTGTCAGGATAAACTCAAATTTTTCAACCTAGACAGGCAACGAGAATCTTTCGAGTCACATAATTTTCACTTGAACTTAACGAGTTAAAATCAACTACATCAGCCGAAAATATGTGGATTTGGGAGGTGATGATCCTCACCACACGATACAATAACTATTAAGATCACATTATCTTGATGTTAAACATGACCGACTTCAAAAGTTATGTTTAGAACTCCCTCTGACTTTTTAACGTCTACGCGTTGATCAGCACCATCTCTTGATCATTCTCTGATCCTCAACGCACAACAAACTCGGGAGCAGTGTTTTTTTTTTTGCGGATTTTCTACTACCGCTACAAGGAATGCGATTCCCTTTAAATTGAAGGATTTCTCCCGACAACTTCAATCCGACCCCCAACAGGATTCGACCATACGCCGTCTGGGGAAGCACTTACACTCGGCAATTTTAAGAACACATTAGTACGCGCGGCCACTCTGGCTTCCTTAATTGCCTGCGAGTCAAGAGTCAGTTTTATCATCATCACAACAAATGAGTCTAACTCGAGTCCTAAAAGAGTCCAAAGTCTTTAAAGTCAAAAATTGATCCCAAATTGGTTGACTTTTCTTTCTATCTAAAAAATGTTTATAGAGGAGATTGCATCGCTAAACATAACCCAAGAATCTAACGTTTCATCAAATAATCATTTGTAAGTTGTTGTTTTTTTCTTTGAAGGGACTGAGAAGTAATTTTAAGCAAAATTCGACAAAAATAAGAGGTCTCTACGGTGGGCTTTCAAGAGCGTCTTGGCTTATCAAATCTGGGGTTGATTTAATCCTCTTTTTTGGTACATGTGCTCTGAAACTATTTTCACAAGTCTTTTTCATCAAAATCTTACAATTCACTTTTCAATTTTGCAAAAAAATTAAGTGAATAAAAGAGTCAAGTGTTACAATCTTGGATTGCTAAATTAACATCCAAAAAATAAATATGGATCTTTGGAATACATTTGCTTTTTACTTTTCCAGAATCAACTGGATTTTTGCCTGTCCCAAACGCAAAAGATTGGCCTGACTCAAAAGGGCAAATCAACAGATGTCAAGGAAAACGAGACGTTGACGTTGACATATTCTTCAAAGATCGCACTGGTTGCTTTAAATTCCAAACCCCAGGATTCAGCGGAGAGGGATATCCAAATAATTCTAACAAACAAAAAGCACACTATGAATGCACTTTCACGAATCGGGTGAGTAGTTTTTTCATATAGATTTTTCCAGCCATTTTTGCGACCACTTTTCAAATACTTTTTTTTTCAAAACACTTGCTTTAACTTAAAGGGTTGCAAAATTGTTCTTTAGGCACTTTGAGCAGGTTCAGTACTGAACATGAAAATATTGAAAGATGAAGCAGAATATTTCCTTTATTTCCATTCCTGAAAAGTAGAGTTGTTTTAAGATAAATAAATTGTTTACTTGGGTTATGATTATTCGTTGCAAGGCGATTATTTAATTTATGTTCTTCGTTTTCTTTTTAGCTGTTTACTGATTTTTTCATTTCCTTTGATTTGAAGTTTTTATTTTTAATTTCGTTTTTGATGCAAATTTTTAACCGTAACTGTCGGTCTTTTCCAACATTCCTTATTTTTTTTGTTGGTGATGGATCTTGCAAAAAAGTGATAAATTTTCAAATGTAAAAGGTCTTAAAGTTGGTTTAACTTCGTTTCTTTGCATTTCAGTTTAAGAAAAACAAACAGAGCCCTGATGAGCTCGTGAGTGGAAATGTGACTATCATCAAAAAGAGCTTTGATGTTAAAGCCAAGACAGGAAATTATTGTGACGATTATTTTTATATTGCAAATTTAAATGAAAACGAGAAGGTAACAAATCCTGACCCAGAGGACGAATCTCCACATAATGACGGCATGTCGTTTTGCGGACCCATTTGTAACAATAAAGTTCGAACTTTTCATTCCCCTTTTGTGACATTCGGCCTTGTTGCTGACTCGTTTGATTATGGACAAGGAGCTGAAGTCATATTGTGTTTCGATTAACCATTATATTTAGCAAAGTTACTCTTTTTGTTGTTGGTGTGCATTGCATTCGTTTTGATACGTTGCTACCCTCAATAGAAATAAATCTTACTTTAAAAGCAACAAAGTGTAATCACTCGTGATCAATTGCTCCTGCATTTCATTTATTGCACATTTCACCTTTTTTATTTCCTTATAGAAAGCTGTAATGGCTCTCAGACAAAGTTGACCCTGCACGATTTTGATGGCCACACAAATTTTCAACCGAACTCTTGCGAGGAGGGCTCGACTCGGTTATCATTGAGTTGCAACTTTTCAAGGAATTTACCCGCTTACTCAAACGAGAATAGTTCGGATGAATTTTGCTATTCATAGAAGTGCGATTAAGACCTTAAAAAGGCTGTGGATTGAACTAAGTTGCTAATTCTAATGAGATTTTCTTAGAAGTTAGTAGATTCCTCGAAGATTTAAAATTGAGATTGAGTTAGCCAAAATTGTCTGTTGAAGAAAAAAAGGAGCTACCTTAGCTAAACTACTTGGAACAGTTGTGGCAATTCATTCCATATTATAGTTAAAAAAAGAGTTCAATGTAGCATGTTCAGGAGCTAATTTGTTTCCATGGGTCCATTACTATCTTTCAGCCTGCTCAAAACAAGCTTCAAAACTTCCTGGGTATCATTGAAGCTTTCACTGCAAACTTGGAGAATGTGCTCTAATTCCACGATTGAGGATTTGTTAAAATGCGGGTGAATGATATGCATTTTTTTGACAGATGTGATCTAACATTTGTAAACACAGTAATGGCCACAGGTGGATGTTGTCAAGCTTATGTATTAAGGTGGAAGTTTTGGAAATTTACTGAAAAATCCGCCCCCTCCCCATTAAATGCCATACAAAAAAGTTACTGGCCACTGAGCGAAATCCCGTTGGAGGATCTCAGTGCCCTCTTTACTTCAGTCCCTTTACTTAAGCAAAGAAAGGGGGTAACTGTTAAGGCTGGTCTACACATGAAACATTTTGGCAAGATTATTTGTCAAATATTCCGAAAATGTTTGGTTTTTGCCAAATGTTTCCTTTTTGTTGCTTCTACACGTGAACGTGCAGTTTGTCAAATATTTTTCCTCTTGGCCAGAGCGTTGCCCATTTTTTCAAATTGTTTCAAACTGGCATTGCCAAATACTGTTTGAAAACCAGTCACCATTAGCAGAGTCCCGTAATTCAGAAAGTGAATTGTATACTGCCGCATATTGTCACTTTTCAACGACATTTTTTTCAATCTTGCTTTCTGCCCAAGACTTTTTTCTTTCCTTCAGTATTTAATTTGGATGGAAAGTCTTACGCATAACGCGACACTATGCACATTGACAATATCTACAATCATTTTTAGTCCTTTTCTTGTCCCCCCCAAACCATTTTAAGACCTCTACTCTCCACTGGCATTTGGTTTTGTCGAGTTGGGTTTTGGTGAACATTGGCAGTCATAACTGCCACTTGGCAACGTTGCTACCTTGTAAACTCCTCTGAACCTGTCAGTTGACGCATTTGAGACATGACTAGTCCATAATACTACCAAATGATTATCGATGACAGTAGTATATGATTGCACCCGATTTTCGACTCGATCTAATCAATCAAATGAAACATGCATAACCCCTAATTTCCGGCCCAGTGTGTAATGACCCACAGGTGGCCTGATTTTGGAAAAAAGCAGGTGCACAACAAATTTGAACAAAGAAAAGAAGTGATAGACAAAAGTTTAAATTGCACAGCTCAAAATAAATTAACTACTGAAGGTGCACAACAAACTTGAACAAAGAAAGGAAGTGACAAACAATAATTTAAATTGTACGGCTCAAAATAAATTAATTACTGAATTGAGATGATGTAATAACTTCCCATGCATAACACATCATCATGTTGGAAAAAAGAAGCAGGTGCGCAACAAACATGAATGAACAAAGAAAAAATTCAAAAGAAGTGGTAGACAATATTTTTATTTTCATATCATTGGAAAATGAAGACAATTAAAGAATAATAAACAAATTAGTAGTGTCTATCCCAACTATGGAAAGCACGGTGATTGCTAGTCAATCCACTCAAACGTCGTAAAGGACGATGACCAATATCCCAGTTCCTCAAGTTACACCCAACCCTTTCTTTCACACATGAAATGAAGGAAATACTTGTTATCAAGATGATTTTGACATGCAACATTTTTTTTTGTTGCATGTCATTTAAACAAAAAGATAAATCAATCACTTAAAATCTAATGAGATGACACAATAACTTTCCAGGCATGACCCACATGTGTCAACATTTTGAAAACAAAGCAGATGCGCAACAAACATAAATGAACAAAGAAACCTCAAAAGGAGTACTTTTGACGTGCAACATTTTTTTTTAATTGCATGTTATCTAAAAATGATGCATTTAAAAAATGATTAGCGAATAAGTAGTTTATATCCTATTTTTTTCAAATCTCAATTTTTTCCGGGATAAAATCCAAATGGTGGATGAAACATCTGTGAAATGTGTTTGTCAAAAACGCCGGCTTTGGCATGTTTTTCCCAACAACAAAAGCTATCACAGCGAGGTTGACAGTACTCAATTTTTTTATTGCAGTCTAGTTTCAGACTGAGAGACAACCTTATGGACAAATATCTCCCATCTATCCAGTTAGAGGGATTACAAAATAGGGACAAAAAGTTCTCATTGCCGTGTTTTGCCATGGGTGAAGTGTGGTGTGTGTAAAACAAACTGTGTCCAATCAAGAAGAGCATTTGAGCCAGTTCTGCGCCCAAATGGAAAGAGCAGCGTGTGAAGGCAAGTCCATGATTATTGGGGTAAACATGAACTTGGACCTTAGCAGAATTGAAAGTGATGATTATCACAGATCAAGATGAGATTTGTCGCTCAACCTTAGACCACACATAGTTGGATGCATCAAATTCAAAGAAGTGTATCACAAAAAGATGCTTCAAACAGATGGGAAGGGACAATTTCTAACAGATCTTTGGAGAATTCCGTGGCATTACCATGTTGGGATACTGACACGGGCTTTATGGGTAAATTCATAGAAAAAATTGTCAATCAGGTGCTAGATAAGCAGGGTGCGCTTTTGCTATTCCCTCATCCTATAATGGAGCTTTGAGTGAGGAAATGAAAGCAATGTTGCAAGAAAGAGACTCCTCAAAAAAGAGAATGTGATGCTGCCATTAGAATTGAGAAAGATGTGCTTTATAAATACCTTGAAAAAACGAGAAATTGTTATGTAAATTCAGTTAGAAGAGAAACAAGAAAGCAAGCCAAAGATGGTGTGTAGAGCGAAAACGTTTGGAATGCCGTCAACAAGGCATACACAAAAAAAAGCAAACATAAAGTGGTCCAAGCTGCATCATGGTGGAAGATCAGGTATTGACTGATTCCAAGAAAAATAGCTGAAGAGCTTAGATCCTTCTTTGAAAACAAATTGACAGCTATCAAGTCAAAAATAAAACCTGGAGTGATGGGACCTATCGAAATATTGGGGAAAACGTGTGTGTATTGTTGATGGATTCACGTTTAGACCAGTTGAAAGGAAAGAAGTTATCAAGGCCGTGAACTCCCTGAAAGATGAATTTAGCTCTGGATTGGATGGCATCAGCAGAAAGACATTGAAGATGGCAAGGGAGACTCTTGCAGAGTATGTGACCCATCTTGTCAATCAATCATTAGTCACTGGTGTTTTCCCCATGATCTGGAAAATGGGTTGAGGGGTACCAATTCCAAATGAGGCAATGAAACTGAAATATCAAACTATTGACTTGTATCCATTATACCATCTGGATCAAAAATTCTTGAGAAGATTGCATATTCACCGATAACGACTTCTTTGCGAGATCAAAACATCCTCCAAGGGTCAACATAGTTTTAGGAGAGATCACTCAACCTTCACTGCTATGTCAAATCTCATTCATCTAGCCTCTCAAGGAACAGATAAAGAAGCAAGAGCCGTTCTACACTTGGACTTGTTGTCCACTTTTGATACACTTGAGTGGTCCATCCTTGAAAAGAAGCTTGCTATCTGCGGGTTTGATTGGAGAGCAATAAAATGGATCCACTCATTCTTGTCGGGATGTACGTAAGCAGTGCAAGTGGATGAACAGCTTTCACCATTTCGTGAAATTCAATGTGTATCCCCATCGGGTCTGCCCTTTCCCTACTTTTATTCTGAATTTACATCACTGATCTTCTCTTGTGGCTTGATACTGAGGATAGAGAAGGGCTTACATGTGTTGCAGATGACTCCATTGTTGTTGCAAGAGCGCCCTATCCGAAGGGACTGTTGTCAAACTAGAGAAAATTATCCATGCTGTTAATAAGTTTTATGACGGCAAATGCACTTAAGGCAAACTCTGGAAAGACTTCGATAATGGTCTTGAAGGGAAGAGTGATGACTGTTACACCAATTGAGGTTATGGTGGATGGACACATTGTACAGGATAAACTTGGTTATAATATTCTCGTTATGCATGTTTAAAACGACCTTTGCTGGAATACCCATGTTTAGTGGCTAAGTGGAAAACTGAGAGGAGGTGTGGGTGTACTTAGATTGCTCCTTTCGAAGATCCTATGCTCTGGACTGAAGCATGTCATTGACACATTAGTATTATCTTCATTGAGATACTGAATGCCACTTTTTTCTCTTGTTATGAACATGGGCATGCAAAACGAATACAGAACCAGTTACCAAACTCAACTTCAAGCGGCATTCAACAAGATCCTTCCCGAATATCTTGAAGTGAAGCTTCAAATCAGCTCTAAATCAACAAGCAATCAAAGCCACACTAATTGCAATGTGGAAAGCCCATATAATCAGAGTGGAAGAGGAATAGATGGAATCTTCCAAACGGTACTAGAGACTCATGCAAATCAAGGCATTCATTGTGAAACAAGAGAAACGACCCAACAGGAAACTCCTATATATTGAAACTCAACAACCTTTGTAAGTCAGGGTGTCAAGCTCTGGAACAAATTGGACCCCAAAATCAAGATGATTCAATCAGTTAGATCTTTCAGAGAAAAGACAAATGTGTATGTGCCCAATCTTTCCCATTATCATTAACACAACCTTGACAAGATCTGTCTTCTTGCCTTTCAACCTCAAACAAATGTGCCATGGCAACTTAGAAATAAATACTACTAAACGCTGAAGTAAATTTAAACACTCTGCTCTAAAATGAACTTTATTTTCCAACAACGATTTTAGATCCAAAAACAGGTTTGCCAAAGAGAAACGTTGGATGGTCAAAAGAATATTGTCAGGAAGGAAGACAAACTATGATTTTTCATGCTTTCAATGCTCTATTCATGGTCAAACACAGCACCATGAAACCCTTTTGTTTATCTTTCCCAAGAAATTTTGAGTGATTTGTTCCAATTTGGAGGTCAGCCTTTCCCATAATACATAATCGTTTTTTCAGGCTGGCCAGTTTGAAAGTCTTATGACAAGAAATCTCCTGAAGCCCTCAATGTGACTCAAACTATGGTGAACATGTTCACAATGTTTGGATTCCCTGGCAAAATAACAATGGATTTATCCAAGCAATTTGTTAAACAATGTGCCAAATTTGGAAGTGATCATCTCATTTCTTCAGCATATCACCCATCTGGCAATGATCATGCAGAGAAGGTAGTACAATCTATGAAAAATCTGGTAAAAAAACTTTGATGATGTCACAGAATTGATTTAGATGCGCTGGTCAAAGCCATTTGTTTTTTGATTGGGGTGATTTATCACTTGTCATGGAAATGCTTCCATGAGACAAAAGAGGACTAAATTGAATGTCACTAAAACTAAATTTGAAAAGAATCAATTGAAGGTGGCAATATTTCTGAGTCTTGAGGTTTCTACACTTGGTTCACTGACCCTGAAATCTGTTCCTCCAGAAAATAATGCCGAGATCAGCTTTGAAGAAGTGCTTGATTGGATTTCTTTTTAGATTAGATCAAAATTACGTTACTAAATGGAGGCAAAACGAACATAAAGTCCAAAAAGTAACTGCTTATGTACATTTGTGTAGGTGTAATTCTGACTCCAACATGGAACGAAAGAGATTATGCATTGTCTTTTGATTTGTCGGTTTTTGATCAAAGAAAGAAATGGTCCTTTTGATGAGAGAACTTATTATAAAAAAAAGAGAGATGTTTTCCCGCGTTTACTTGTACCATGACCATGTACAAACATTCAACTGTATGTACAACGTGTTCTCTGGCCGTCAATGTATCCAAACCGACCGTCCTTGACTCCTCTATTATAAGTCAATACAAGAAAATTTGAAATATTGTGCCACCATGATCCATGTTTATTTCCAAACTTTATATTTGAAAAAGTGAATCATGACATTTCAATCTGTTGGCTTAGTCTCAAAGTAAACATTGCAGACATGTGCTTTAAATTAGCTCTCCACCTCATTGCGTTCAGTGTTCTTCCTGACCACCCTTATTGATCCATCATCCGGATGGCTTTTCAAGGTCATCGAATGAGGTGGAAACGCTGGCATTAACTACATTCACTCGCAGGTACATACGCTCAGCTATTGCGTGGTTGTTGAGAAGATAGGGGTCAATGACATTAGAATATTTAGAGACGAGCTTCAGAATGTTCCTCATTAGTCTGACTTACATCGTGCCTGGTAAACTACTACTCTACTTTGACGAATCTACTATGCTAAAGTAAACTTGGTTTCAAACCAATTGTTTCATATTTTTAATTCCATTCTCGTCTTTTTTAAATCAGATATCATGCTAAACATCGCCAATTCTAACGAGTAAACCTTATCAATGTGTGGCATGTCAGGTTGGATTCTGTCACAAGTGGACATGACAAGAGGTGCCATGCGAATTAACTCAATCCATGTTGGGTTTGCGGAATTAAGCACAAAAACTGATATGATTCGAGCAACACTTGACAATTGAATGTACCATCAGGTTATTGATTCGTCTTTTTGTCTTATGAGTCAATGCAAATTTTATTTTTCATGGTCAATGATTTGGTAAACGAAAGTTACCTATTCCCTTGGAAAAGAAAAAAGACTCCTAACAGAGATAGCTCATCCCAGCTGTTCTGGGAGGGAAACTCCCCTACTTGTGGGAAGCCTAGCATCAGAACTTGGAAATGAAAACTCAAATGAACACATTGAATGCAAATACAGGCTTGGTTTATGTATGAACAGAGAATCCTTGCTCAGTGACAGCAACATATTCATTACCATTACAAGCGCTCTTTGATTTGATTAATAGGCGCTTTGTATCTACATCTATGGTGTAGTGTCATCTATCTACTTTTGACCACTCTCCTGAACCTCCTATCGCACTTGCCCCGAATCATATAGTGCTACCACCTGACATGGGTGGTCTACTTTTGTGCGCAATGTAGGATATGTGATCGTCTGTTTTGCCATCTTGGCCTGTCACAGATCATTGCCTGGTTTCCTTAGTGAGAGATATCTACCTTGAAAGTACTCCTTCTATCAATATAGGTATACAATTACCATAGAGGTGACTTGGCCCACACATATTGGGAGGGAGACTTCCATACTTGTGTATGCTTCTGTACCAGAGCTCGCAAATGGTAATTGAGAAATAGAGTCATTGCGCACATGTACATACACACATGTACGTACGTGCAGCATACTTAACTTACTTCCATGAAATTCATTCTCAGTGGTTAGTACATGACTGTCCCCAACAGAGAGGCGCCCTTCTTTGAGCGTGTATCCACATGCATTGCGCCTATATCTATGTGGTACAGCTCTCAATTACTCTCATCATCTGCCTTGGCTTACCACTACTGCAGCTACCACTGGCCATTATTTGTACTCTATAAACAACCTACAGCAAGGCTTTGGTTTGTCGTCTTGCTCATTCACATAGCGGTGGGCCTTGGCTGGCTCCTTCTGCATAAAAGTGTCTTCAAACTTTTGGGAAGGAATCCTGTTGTCAAAATCTCTGAGTTTGTTAATTAGTGAATATGTGTACCCTGATCAACCATTGAACAAGCATGCTAAAGTTGTGTTGGTGTTGACAATTTTGTCTCTAATCTTCCCATCAATATTTTGATTCAACCTTGTGCTAGTGTGAAGTCTACCGTGTGCTAAATGGTTGTTCATCCACTGTCTCGGAAGGAGGCTTCTTTTCATGCACTGCAATTGGAGTTGTTGATTTGCAATGGGCATTCATTAGCGGAAAGTTGCTTTTGGATTATGTTTGTCCTAAGTTCAATAGACGGATTGATTGTTTTCATGTGAAAAGTTGTTGCTATTATGGGTGCTAGGTTTTATTTCTGGATTGACAAATAAGAAAATGGATGCTCCTGAAGACGAATTGGTTAGCATTTGAAGATGTACTTGTGTAAATTTTCATCTCATTTTCTATGTTACTTCGTAGCTTGATGGTGTTTCTTCATTAATGGAGCTGTTTTTGAAACGATGAAACACCTGCACAGTTGCTGTTTAATTGATTTTTCACAATTGAGGGTTATTACGTAACATAATCCCAATTTAATCACTTGTTTGATCAATGACTTTGGTAGTAGTAGTAATGATTCATCAAGTTCATTGCCCACTGTGGGAATTGGATTGAAATATTGTTCAAACACGCTTCTTCCAATCAAAGTTAAATGGAAATGCAACATTTTAACATTTTGCAGTGTCAGAGGGAAGGAGAGATCATAAAAAGACAGGAGTCTGTGCACATGAATAAGAGTGTACTGCTGTTATTAGTCAAATCATGTTGCCTCCAACTCAAAAGCGCATCAAGAAGAGTTAGTTCAAAGTCTGAGCATGGAACATCGCTGTTTCAATCACATTTTGGTAAGATTAGTTCAAGTTTATAAATGATCAATGGTTGATGTAACGTTGTTCACTTGTATTTTCAAGGTTCTTGTGAAGCTGACAACGCTCGTTTTAAAAGAAGATATGCCCGAGCACTTCAATCCCTCTAAAATAGTTCAAGGTTCTGTTGTGATTATAGGGGGAGCTGCTCTCTTCAGTCGAGAGTTGCGCAAAATGTACTTCTCAGAGGGAGCCACCTGAAATTCGAGTCAAAAAAAAGCGAGTCACTTTGAAAGCGACCATGTTTCCAGTCCGTGTGCGTGCGCTCGAGCGAGCGTTCTTTGATGGAGATTTTCGAAAAAAGTCAAATGGAGAAACGATTTTGCTTTGAGAAAGTAGAATGCACGAGCAATTCCTATTTTGTTTCAGTTTCTCCAAAAAGTTTGTTACACTGATTGACAAATAATGGATTTATTTCATGTGTGATAATTTAAATTAACTTGACAAATAATGGATTTATTTCATGTGTGATAATATAAATTAACTTGACAAATAATGGATTTATTTCATGTGTGAAAGGTAAAAGTGTAGGTTGAAGGAGTGGGGATATCCAAAGTCGAGCTTTCCAACACTTGAGCAGGTTGCCTTTCCGCAGTTAGGATATAAACTACTTATTCGCTAATCATTTTTTAAATGCATCATTTTTAGATAACATGCAATTAAAAAAAAATGTTGCACGTCAAAAGTACTCCTTTTGAGGTTTCTTTGTTCATTTATGTTTGTTGCGCATCTGCTTTGTTTTCAAAATGTTGACACATGTGGGTCATGCCTGGAAAGTTATTGTGTCATCTCATTAGATTTTAAGTGATTGATTTATCTTTTTGTTTAAATGACATGCAACAAAAAAAAATGTTGCATGTCAAAATCATCTTGATAACAAGTATTTCCTTCATTTCATGTGTGAAAGAAAGGGTTGGGTGTAACTTGAGGAACTGGGATATTGGTCATCGTCCTTTACGACGTTTGAGTGGATTGACTAGCAATCACCGTGCTTTCCATAGTTGGGATAGACACTACTAATTTGTTTATTATTCTTTAATTGTCTTCATTTTCCAATGATATGAAAATAAAAATATTGTCTACCACTTCTTTTGAATTTTTTCTTTGTTCATTCATGTTTGTTGCGCACCTGCTTCTTTTTTCCAACATGATGATGTGTTATGCATGGGAAGTTATTACATCATCTCAATTCAGTAATTAATTTATTTTGAGCCGTACAATTTAAATTATTGTTTGTCACTTCCTTTCTTTGTTCAAGTTTGTTGTGCACCTTCAGTAGTTAATTTATTTTGAGCTGTGCAATTTAAACTTTTGTCTATCACTTCTTTTCTTTGTTCAAATTTGTTGTGCACCTGCTTTTTTCCAAAATCAGGCCACCTGTGGGTCATTACACACTGGGCCGGAAATTAGGGGTTATGCATGTTTCATTTGATTGATTAGATCGAGTCGAAAATCGGGTGCAATCATATACTACTGATGACTTTTGATGTCGTCCATCCACGCGGATTCTTGCAAACTTTTACAAATGACGTTCAATTTTGGTGATCTTGAGGCCAAAAGTAAGAGAATTATTGTTTTGTCCTTCAATTCATTAATTTGAAACTTTTTACTTAACAATAATCGTTTCGTGATTGGACACCCTGCATGCATCGATGTGTATTTCGATTGTCGACGAGAAAAAGTTAGCAGAAGGACAAATAATTTTTCAGCATGTTCAAAGTCAGAAATATTTGACAAACAGAAAATAATATTTGCCATCAAGCTAATTTTGTCTTGGATTTGACCAAATATTTGCCGTTTTGTATAACATGTAGACCAGCCTTTATGCTTCTACAAGGCAAGCATAACAGTTGCCCGCTTTCTTTTGGGAACGACGGACAGTTGCACGCAGAAAGAACTAGATGGCGTTGTATATGATTGGACTATTCCTATTATAGAGCTCTACGATTACCAACAGTTCGAGCTTGCACACCGCGGATCTCGACACTGTGTCAGAAATAAATCGAGAACCACACTGCACTAGTTTCCAATTTGGATTGATCTTCCCATGATCTTGTAGGAGTGCATATTCAATACCCTGAAGACGTGTCAGTCAGCAATTTGATGGGTAAATCCGGCTTGAAATGGGCCAAAATTGGAGAACTGAACAGTATATGATATGCCCTTTTAAACGCAGGTGTATGGACATCTTCCAGCCATTGGAAGGTATTCTTGTTCGATAGGAGAGGACGTCATGGTTGAACAGCTTATGCAACGTCGGGTGAAAATGATCCCAATTGATTCACAAGCCCAAAAAATGAAAGAAAATCCGGGATGTTGCACGGGATAGGAAAATTCAGGATTGCAGAAAGCTGGTTCGGATTGGGTCTGATTCCCTCATCGCTGACGATGAATCCCACCTAGGGAACTTCACGTTTTCCGAAAACGAACATTTTAAGGGGCAAAGTGATTTGGTGTGCTCGACATTGTCGTAAAATTTCTCTCACTGTCTATGCATCTCCGAAAATGTGCTCGTTGTTCCTTTAAAGGAAATTGATACATCTTGTTGGACGTAAAAAATCTTGAAACTTTTGACGTCAAATATGGAAAGAGGTTAGCGAAGTGTCAACACCCAATGGATCAGGTTATAATGATGTATTAATTCGAGACTGGCGCGAATAAGACTCGCATTCGACTGACAGCAATAATGGGAAATCATTTGCATTAAATGAATGCATGAAATGATTTGTAATCATCCCTAAAATGGGTTCAATTATCAATTTTCTTTATCCAATCTATGATTGACCCCAGCAGTGACTGACAACCATATGAACCCGGTCTCTTGGTAATCCCTACCATCAATGTTGAGAAAAATCTAGGACATGTCGCGATTTTGCTCCTTTGGCATGGATTTTTAGAATTAAACAATCGAATTTTCACCTGCAGGTGATTTCAGTTCATCACTAATAGGATGACATCTGACTGTAAAAACTAATTGCCACAAGAATGATCACGTCGGAACGGCAAGATAGGTTGCGTGGCAAAAATAATCTTGTTCCGTGAGCACGTCGTTAAATCAGGGAAAAACGGGGAGAGTCACAGATATTGACAAAAGGGGAAAGGTTAGAATATCTGAACCTAAATTAACCAATTCTAACATTTTACAAACTTACCTAACCCAACCAATCTTAACCTTTTACAAACTTACCTAAACTTACATAAAAGCAAACCATTTTGCCAATTCATGACAGAAAAAGTTTATTCCAAAATCCCTTACAGCAGTGGAAACCCAAAATTATAACCTATGAGCTTCGTGCATTGCTGCAACGCTATGCTATTGTGTTGGAGAAAGAGAAGATTTAAACCTAAATTAACCAATTCTAACATTTTACAAACTTACCTAATTAAACATAAGTAGTGCTGCTCCAAGTTGTCTCCTGAATCAGAGGACATTTAGGGAAGATAGAAAAAAAATGTTTCCATGTTAGCAAGACCAAAAATACTTTTTTTAAGTTCAAATTTGACCCTAAAAAGGATTGCCATTTTTTTCATAGTGAAAGAACGTAAACAAAAATCTAGAATCTTAGGACAGAAAATGCAGACAGAAGTTATATGAAAAATTACTTTGGCCCATGAAGAAACAAATTAAGCAGAAAAAAACTTTATTTGTCCAATTCCAGCTGGAATATGTTTTGGCAAATTTGAAATTTAAAAAAAATTGTTTTTGGAACTTTCCAAATCTGTTCCACTGTGTAGTCATTAATTTAACATAAAAATAGCCAGAGCATGATCAGTGATCATTGATCACCTAAATTGGTAATAAGGTAGATGAAGACTTGGGACATCCAGTGCATGAGTGAGATGTGTGAAAAAGAAATGATTTTCATTTAAGAATTATTAACATGTCGAGGAAGTAACAATGGTATGCCGGAAGTATTAAAAATCCAATAACAAATTATTAAGTGCAGCCAAATTCAGCGGGAATTCTTATGCATTTTGAATCATTAAAATTCTGTTTATCAATTCATTTGAATGAAATTATAGGGATAAAAACTCGTTCTAAAGCCTGAATAGATTTTTTCACCTCACTTTTGGTTTCATAGTCCTTATTTACTTATCTTATTTCTGATTCACCCAGTAGGTTTCACCGCCAAAACAACATCATTTTTGTCACGCAACCTATCTTGCCGTTCCGACGTGATCATTCTTGTGGCAATTAGTGTTTACAGACATCTGACAGTCTGACAAAGATTAATCTTAGAGCAAAAAAGCCCTTCATGAACCAAAGAAATCCGAAGACGCCCTCCTTTTTATTGTCACAAAACTGGTTTCAAGATCCCGAACTAGATTTTGTTAGGGAAAAGTAAGCTTTGAGTGCCCACATAAGCTGAAGTAGAAATTTGTCTAGAGCAAGGCGGCTTAACAACAAGTTTACCACTTTGGAAAGAATATATTGGCACTTCCAAAAAGATGTGAAAAAAATATTAATTTTTTAACAGTACAATTGTCTGTAACGTGTAATTAGTTCATGAAGTAGTGCAAATCCAGTTAATCCAAGTTACAAATGCTCGTGTGAAAATTTAGAACCTTGAATACAAATGTGCATAAGTTATCTGCCACTAGGGACATAAATTTTAGTCAAGTCAAATTACTTTTAACAATTCATTTAGAAAACCTAATCTGAAACAAAGCTATTTCCACAATATTTAGCGGCTGTAAATAAATTTTCTGAATGCTTTATCGCACGAATTTGAAACATTCAGCCAAAATAATGAAGTACTCCAATGGTAAACACACTTCCCGTTTTTTTTAAAAATAACTTTCACTTCTTTAAAAAGGCACATGCAGTTTACGTCCTCCTACCTAAAATGAGCAATTCTTTTTCTAAAAAGAAACCTAATCTATCATTTTTCTAAATTAAAAAACGAAGTGTTAAAAAAGGCAAGAAATTAAAGTCTTTCTGTAACTGTTTCAATAAGAAACCATCGATTCTTTTTGGAAGCACTACCTTGTGAAAGTAAGTGCCGGAAAACGAGACAAGAAGCAAAATCAAACGGTCAGGGGATTTGGGATTGCTTTTGGCATCCGAGGTTCACCTTATTAGTAAAACCGCATTCCACTTTCATCACCCACTTCTTCTAGACATTGGTTGTGTAAGATGAATAGGCGTGGACCTGGCTAGAAAGTGATTGTTCAAGAACGACCGTGCTAATGCAATAAAAAGAACTTGTCACGATGATTAGGGTTGCAAATTCTTTGAATGATACATAGGCTATCTAATGTTGGAAATGGCAAACACAAACCCTTTGAATTGGCAAATCAAATAAACCAAACAAATGCAATTAGGACATCAAATAAACCAAACAAATGCAATTAGCACATCAAATAAACCAAACAAATGCAATTAGCACATCAAATAAACCAAACAAATGCAATTAGCACATCAAATAAACCAAACAAATGCAATTAGCACATCAAATAAACCAAACAAATGCAATTCGCACATCAAATAAACCAAACAAATACAAGAGACTAAGAAAAATCGTATTTGTTGGTGTAATGCATTGTACTTATTAGCTGTATGAATCATAGCTAGACAACCTCGCTGTATATACCTTTTGCTTAATAAAACAGTCAGCATTTGAGCTTCATCGTGTCCACATCATTCGCCGTTCACTGCACGCTATAACATAACATGGCGCAGTCGGTAGGATTGGTGTGAGATAGGCTCGTTTTGATAAAAGTGAATATCGTAAACCTTAAGAATCTACTTTCCTTCGATTCCATTCCCAAACCTTAGTGTAAACCAGTGAAGAACAATGAGTAACCAATTAGTAAGAATTGCACTGTCTGTCTCAGTTTTACAGTTTGAAAACAAATTCGACCTCTTTATGCTCGAAATTTTTAAAGGCCATCAATTATTGGCCGATTTCTTGTGTCTCGTTTTGCTTTGCTTGTAGGACTGATAAGTCTACGATTCTAAGAACGACTGAATGTTTATTCTTTCTTAGAGGTCACCTCTTATCAACTTGACCAAGAAACCAAAACCCCGATGACTTACGCCATCTAACAGCAAAATAGAAATAACATTTGACATAAATAGGGAATATGCTACATGCTCGATAAAAGATGTGGTAAGCTCATTTGATCATAAATGTCTAATTATAAATGAAAAAAGCCCAAAAAGAACCGGAAATCAACAAGTTTATTGCTAGAATTAGCAATTAAACCTCTCATGGAATGAAAAACTTTATTTGCCCGAAAATCGCACCCTTAAATGATGACATCTTCAAAAACTGACCATTCTACTTTACACGTCAAAACGCAGAATTGGATCCACATCATACGTTTTCGATCAATTGAGACTGCTGACAAATTATTCCAACCTTTATTAAAGTGGCAGCTTAACAGCCTCACTGAAGGCGAGGAAAAATTCTTGGTAAAGGTTTAGAACGAGTTTCTTAACACTGTTCTTCAATATATCGCCGATTTTCCTTAATGCTATAAAGCACAATTTCAAATGTGGATAAGCCTCGAGAACAGATTTTCTGATTTTTTTCACTTTTGGCTTTACTTTGCATTTTTAAGCATTTTCCTATTATTTCTAGCATGGTTCAGCTTTTTTTCGCATTTTCATTGACACTTTAAAATATTTTGCAAAGTCTTTTAAGACTTTCAATGTCATTTTTCAATGTCAGATTGTCATAATATGCATATATTTTTAAAAAAGGTACATTCTAATTTAACTTAAACAACGATGTTAACTTGTGATTTCAGTGATTTAACGGGTTTAATCTGGTTTTTGAGTCAATTTCTTTTCCGTTACGGAAAGTGGAACCCCCTGGTATAAGCAGTACTTTCTTTTGGTTCTGGATTCTTACCCTCCCCTGGGAGAATGTAGCATTTTCTACCGGGAAAATATTAGTGACAACAAGCTTTACGGGGCCCATGTGGGAACAGGGGGTTTTGGGTGGGGAGAAGTAAGCGGGAGAAGTAAGTGGGAGAAGTAAGTGGGAGAAGTAAGTGGGAGAAGTAAGTGGGAGAAGTAAGTGGGAGAAGAAAGTGGGAGAAGTAAGTGGGAGAAGTAAGCGGGAGAAGTAAGTGCGAGAAGTAAGTGCGAGAAGGAAGCGGGAGAAGTGAGCATGATAAGTAGGGACAAGAACTTGAAACGAAAAAAAACTATTCGTCTTCTGAGCCTTTATTCGTCGCGAATTTTTTTTCGTCTTATTTGCATATTATTCGTCTTTTTCAAGCTCTTTACGCGTTGTTTTCTAATTTCCACGCAAAAAATAACTTCGAAGAAAGTTCAACGTCAAAGCTTCAGCCAAGGAAATAAATTGATTGATTGTCAATTCCGGTTTTGCACCAACAAAAAAAATCCACACTTAAAAATCAACTTGGACTCGTAGCATTGCCCGCCAGACACGGAAAAGAAAGATTACTGTTGGGTTTAAAAAGCTTTCTGGCCATAAGAACAATTGATGTATCTGTAATTCTCACATTATGTATAACTCTACTGTATACTCTCCTTAAAGGAGGCATTTTCTAACTTTTGTTTTTACTTGACATACGTACCACTGAATAATTCTTGCCCATTAGGTTATTCCTGTTTTAAATTTTCTAGATTTTGCCGTTTTTGCACAAGTAGACAATTTTTTCCGTCAATAAGGAGATACATTTTGTCTGTTCAGTAAAAGCAGTTTAAACGTCTTTTTCGGTCTGTACAGGCACTCAATTTGTCTCCTTTTTATCATAGTTATGAGTAGGGCTAGGGAATTTTTTTTTTACATAAAAAATATTTTTTTACATTTTTTGCCAATTTTACGTGAATATAACATTTTAATTTTGTTTGACATTTTTTTGGAAAGTTTCAACATTTTCTTAACATTTTTTGTACTTTTTGCTCAAAAATGTCATCCCAAAACCGGTTCTGAGGGACCAATTAATCAAAGGAAGGCTTGATTGAAATTTCCCGCCAAAATTTCCCGCTAAAATTGTCATTGTTCAGCTTCACATTTTACGATGCCAATCAATTAAAATCTTTGGAGAGGGGAAAAAGTGCCCTTAAAGTTTCTTTTTGTTATTGTGAAAAAGTTCACATCAGAAACTTTGTGACCCTTGTTTCGGTGATTATTTTACGTGGGCTAAATAGCTATGTGTAGAGTAAATTATGTTTTAAGTTGCACTGTTGCCATTATTTACTCAGACTTTAATATCTATTGCCTTTCAAAGGGTCTGATGAATGAGCTATCTGACTTATAACATAAACTGTTTTGACGTCTAGCTTATAAAAACACCCCGCTATGTGAAGTGCAACCTCCCGTTTTTTAAGCTAGAGTTTTGACGGCATTCCTTCAGATGTCTGGTCACACTGTCTTAAGTAGTCTTCTCAAGTCCTCCACGCATCTAGTCCCATTTCTCACACATTTCGTTGACTTTTTGCCCTAATTTTTAACATCTTTTTGCTCTAAATTTCAACATTTTTTGCCCTTTTTGCCCTATATTTCAACATTTTTTGCCCTTTTCCTGACATTTTGATGACATATTTTGGATGTTTTTCCAACATTTTTTCCCGGGCTCTATTTATGAGTAAGTAGTTTCATTCGCCTTTTGGGCAAATTGATTCCATTTTTTACGTCTTTTTAGTGAGTTTTTCTTCGTTTTTTCGTCTTCTTCGAACTTTTATTCGTTTTCTTTTGTTTAATTGGGCAATCTTATTTGTCTTTTCTCGTCTAATAAGGCAATTAATTATATTTGTCTTTTTTGGTCTAATTTGATAGTTTTATTCGTCTAAACTTCCTGTCCTTAGTGGTATGAGTGGAAAAAGTAGAATGAGGCTAGTCGTTTAACGATCCCTCTTCAGGGATAATGGCAATATTTAGATTTTTTTGGGGGAAAATAAAGCTGATTGAATTGTCGATTCAAAATTCATTTAAGGTTGACGTGAAAAGCTACTCCATTACTTTCATTGAGTCAAGTTTTTGGCCGCAATACAATGCAAATTTTCTACTGTTTAAAATATTCTACATTGTGTGACAAAATTTGCAAAATTCTAAAGAAAACAGAGAACAAACATTGCTAAAATATTTAACTTAACACTTAATTCTACTCTTCAAAATGTTCCCAAGAACAATCCTGCAAGGCTAATCAAATTGAAAAGAGGACAGACACGGTCAGAGTTGTGTTTGAAGTCCTTGTAAAGCAGCCTTCTAATCTCAATAAAATGTCCACGATTGATGGAAGCTTTACCTACCTCTTCTTTTTTGCGTCCACTTGTGCGTTCGAATGTAGTGTACATTGAATAACATTTCTTTTAAAAATATTTCTCTCGTTTTGTTCCCACTTGCAATTCCCAATGCAACTTACAGAGGACAACGGCAAAGGCCAATTCACTGGTCTCTCCACTTAATTCACGAATCAAACACAAACATGCACAAGTCCAATATTTTGTCCTTGTTTATCAACTAGTTGAGGCAAGCCAGGATTGCCATCTCTACCGTGCAACCCTTGAACAGCAAATAGGCCTGTAGTGTAAAAATATTTGGACGATCAGTTGTGGGAATCCTTTCACTTGAATGCGTAACAGAGAAAGAGATCAGCTTGTGGAGAGGAAACTCAATGAAACTTTGACTGTTTCCATGTATTTGTCCAAAATTCCTCTCCCTTTAATGTTCATGTCTGTGATAAGTCAGTAGTTCTTGGAAGGAGGTGCTCCTCTTCTCTCCTCTTGCTTCTTTAGTTTCAATCAAGTAGAGCTAGGTCAGTTGCAAGCTCTGGACGAGCTTCTTGAGGTCAAAAGATTAAACAATGAATGAGCCCGATTAAGAAGAGAGGAGACATGGTGTTTTGAATGGCTTTTTACGTTTGGATCGAAATACCCCAAGACATCATGGCATTTTGGAGTCACAATTCAATGAGGAACAACTTTACTTTTATTGTATTACATAAATGTAGGTCCAGGGATAAAGTTAAATACCTAAAACATTATTACTTTATTAATTACATTATTAACATATAACTTTTATTGAAAACATTTAAAAAAAGGTGGGATTCTGCCTTAATTTCAATTCATTACTCTTAATGCTATGTTGCTATTGAAACATTACTCCTCGCAACATTATGAACTTTTCTACGCTGGTCAAAGGATTCACTGTAATGTGAGTCTGCATTATTCTAGAATATATTTCTATTTATTATTTAAAGAAAAGCGGCTAGCGCATCTCAGTTTAATCCCAATTTGCGGCTTAAAATTATACAGGTAAAGGCTCCTTTTTTTGCTTCAACCATGTACTCTTTAACTTTTCATTGCCATATTTCAAGTCAAAGCATTAAGATTTTTACCTTCTTTTCTAAATGGGAGGCAATTACTTTATGGTTTTGATCACTATTTTTTTACTTTGATAAAGTTTCAATCAAATTTTTGGCCGAAAAATTCAAAATGCAGGCCCATGTAATGAGTCATCTTTCTGCTGTCTTTTGGTATTGTTTGTTAAAGAGTCAGCACATCAATGATAAAGGATGTTCCAATGAAGGAATATTCCCACTACTTCTTACTTTTTGGTTGCCAATAGCATATATTGGTTTGGTGGTTGTTTGCATTGAACGGGCAGATCAATGCTAACTTTTTACACCAAAGAGTTGAGTTTGGAGGGTAACAGTCAACCAGGATCGAACCCCATCCATCTGAACAACAAACCGAAGTAGTTCACGCTACACTAT
Source organism: Tigriopus japonicus (assembly GCA_010645155.1). NCBI lineage: Eukaryota > Metazoa > Arthropoda > Copepoda > Harpacticoida > Harpacticidae > Tigriopus > Tigriopus japonicus. The sequence continues at coordinate 3,108,407 of CM021315.1, forward strand.
GCCTCACCTACCCTGTCTTTTGGTCATATTGGCTTTTTATTCATGTTTACTTCATTTATTATGAGTTTTGTATGTAGGGCGTATTTGCATCTTTAGGAACCAAATTAGCTAAAATGTAAAATGCTATGCATAATTTCACTGTTTGAAATAATCCACATTGCGACAAAATTTAAAAAAAAACTAATCTCAATAAGATGTCCTGGATTGAGGGAAGCTCTACCTACCTCTTCTATTCTGCGTCCACTTGAACATTCAAATGTCACTTGAATAACATTTAAAAAACAAGTTATTTCTCTTGTTTTGTTCCCACTTGCAATTCACAATGCAACTTATAGAGGTCAACAACAATTCACTGATCTCTCCACTTAATTCACGAATCAAACAAACACATGCACATTTTCAATATTTCTTCCTTGTTTATCAATTACTACTAAGTTGAGGCAAGGAAGTTTTCTTTTCCCAACCAGGATCGCCATCTCTACCATGCCACCTTTAGACATCAATAAGGCCTGTAGCGTAAAAATATTTTCACAATCAGTCGTGGGAATCCTTTTTCTTGAATGCTTAACAGAGATCATCTTGCGGAGAGGAAACTCAATGCAATTCTGATTGTTTCCATCTAATTGTCCAAAATTCCTCTCTCTATAATTTTCATGTCTGTGATAAACCAGTAGTTCTTGGGAAGAAGTGCTCCTCCTTGTTCACTATCAACCAAGTAGAGCTAGGTCAGTTGTACGCTCTGGACGAGCTTCTTGAAGTTAACCATTCACATGCAAGATCAAGTACAAGATTGCAGCAATAAGAAATCAATTTATTGCAAAAATACTGTTCATGTATATATTTTTGCCTTACGCTAGATTTCTATTGTTAACCTGAAGTGCTCTAGTTTAACCAATGTATCCTTGGTTTAACCAGTATTGTACCTAGAGTCGCATTCACATACCATGTCAAATGCCTGTTCTATAAGCACACTGATTGTTACTTAAAAGTGGCTACATGATTATTCAGTATGGGTTTGTCAGAACATGAAATACACGGGGGTTTCACTTACCGGAACGGAAAACTGCGTCTTTTACGTGGGTTCTTTCTACTCGGGCCTGAGAAAGAGTTGAATCGTAGAGCAAGTTAATTTCGGGCAACTCTAAACCACCAAGTCAACCAGATTTCTTGCCTCTTGAGCTGTTGCCACCTAGGTCAGGTGGGCAAGTGCCAGAGGCGTCGGTGGAGCGAGGAAGAGGAGCAGGCCGCTCCTACACCTCCACCTCTGACACTTGCACCACCTTCCCGAGGTGGCAACAACTCAATCGGAAGAGAATCTGGTTGACTAAGTGGTTCCGAGTTACCCTCAACCAACTTTCTCTCCTCCTCTCCTCTTACTCAGGCCCTGGTAGAATGTAACCCGGGTAAAAGAAATAGCTATTTTTGGTTGCTGATTATCTACTACCGCTACCAGGAATGCGATTCCCTGTAAAAAAGTATTTCTCCCTACAGCTTCAATCCGATCCCCATTAGGATTCGAACAACAACCAAGCGCACATCTCCATTTGCCTTTGGAACAAAGTGAGCAGGAGCACACCATTCTGTACTCTCTGGACAACGGACCGTCCTCCTTGCCCCGACCAATTCCTTGCAGAGATTCAAAGAGGGACCTCGTGGTGTATTGGGATTGACCGGGCAGTGGTACCGTAGTATGGTTTAAAATATTTATTTTGATCAAGCTTAATTTTCATAGGTCCACCCGTCATGGATCCGGCTGCGTCGCCCAAAGATGATACCATAACGTCAGCAGAGTCAAAGAGGAAGTTGCGCACGCGATTAATTTCTTTGGCGACTTGCCCCTCGACCCTTCTTATGTGTAGCATGACCGAGTCGTCGCTGAGCGAGAGGTAGGCATGCACACAACTAAGGGTGGAAATACACGGACAGGCGAAAGTGGCAGGCCAGCCATTTTTTCAGCCTGCCTGGCTGAATTTTGACCTAACCCACCTGAAAAATGAAGCCTACCTGCAGACCGGCTCATTTAGAGTGGAAATACACGAGCAAGAAAAGTGACAGGACAATAATTTTTTCAGCCTGCTCGGGGGAAGTTTGAGCTTACCAAGCTGAAAAATGAAGCCTACCTGCAAGCCGGCTCATTTAGAAATTGTTCTAATTTATGCCTGCCTGTTGGAAGTCACGATCAAATAGTTGAAATTCAAAATGCCGGAACTAAAGAAAGGATTTAAGGAAGTCTTTATTGACCTTATATGGCCTTAAAAGGACTGCATCCAAATGATTCATCTTTTTCAGTACTCATATTGCCGATGTGGCTCCCTTTTGTTGATGCGCACTGTGCCATTTCACGGGTATGATCACTACGCTATGTGGCGTGCAACTACGGGTATAATAAGGGAGATCGGTAGGTAAGCTTATTCTATGGGGACGAAGATGTCCCCATGTTGTTGAGTCAAGATATAGTAGTCGACTTCTTTATCATGAACAAAATTCGATATTTACATCGTGGTGCCAACGCACCTCAATCGTGCATTTCAAGAGGGGTTAATTAACCCCACAATTCATTGAATAACTTAGGAGAAATGGATAATCCACACAAGACCAAACAGGTTCAAGTAGGAAGGAGGAACGCAATATGAAAGTACCTACAAGGGAGAGCAGAGAAATTGAAAATTCCACACGCACCATCTTTTCCGTAACAGAAAAGAGCCTGCGCGTGTATTTCTGATTCCAATTTTGGTATGTCAAACTTTGACCTGTCAGGTTGAAAAAGCAGCCTGTCGAGGAGTTTAGCCTGTCCGTGTATTTCCACCCTAAGAATGAGGGCTTGGCCACACTTCCAGGGAGGGAGACTCTCAACCCTACGAGGGACTCTTGCGGGCCAAATCTGAAATTGAAACCGAAAAACAGGTATTGCGCGCATGCTCAACCAAGCCCACTGGGCTCAAATCGACTAAGTCCATCTCGGTTTCAAATTTGAAAGTAATCATCAATAGATGGCGGTGTTGACCATCAAAGACGCTTCTGGTTGGAATTTGCTTCTCTACCGGGATAAATGTTAACTAACATGAGAATCGGAGTTTCCTAAGGAATCATTGAAGTTGCCGTATTGGTGCCATGAGAGATAGGTTCAAAGTTGCATTTTCAAATAGAATCTTAGATATCGGAGAACTTCACTTGGCATTGAATTTATAAATGGTGCGTCAACATCACAATTTTTTGGGTGGTTAATTTGTCCAAGTTGCCAAACTGTTTTTTAAACGGCAACCCTGTCCCTGGAGCAACGGAGGAAAAAAGGGATAGCCTTCAGTGTGGCCACTTGATAGGAATGTTGAACAAATTTCCGGGATTGAACATCGTGGATGGAAACAAAAAGCCCAGCCATTAATTAAAGACTTCAAATGATATATTGCTTTAAAACACACAGGACAATGTTCTTTTGCTTTTGAAAAGATACAGCTAGTTCAATATGATGTTATATGTGTATTTTTTCAAAACGCTTTTTTTACTTTACACTTCAGTCACAATGCATGCAAGATCACAACATCTCAAGTTCATAGATATCCCCAGATGCGACATACTACCAGGGGCCTATGTTACGAAACACTTTGTCCGACCGGTCGTACGCAATTTTGGTGACCTCCGCACAATTTGTGCGGATCCGCAGAGTTTTCAATGTTACGAACAAACTTACGAGTGTCCGACTCGCAAATGTCCGGAGAAAATTTACGAGTCAAGGAGGTGCGTAAATTTTGTGCGTACTGGACATTTTGAGATAGGAGGTTTCAGAAAGTGTCTGTTTTTGTACAAATTTGTCAGAAAAATGCCGAACTTTCACGACATGAATCATTCTGTACTCGGCAAATAAGACTATTTTTGGCATTTTGCCCATAAATGTTAATCAAAAAAAATATTTTTCATCAAAAGTAAAAGAACGCAACGAAATCGGCTACTTTTCACAATCTCAAGTAATGAATGAAAATTTCAATTTTTTAATACTGTACAGATAATCTCGATTTATAAACACTTGTCATTGAGGTTTGGGATTTGAAATATTAGGTAATGAGAAGAGGGTGGATCTGACTTAAGTTTCCACTCTTTGAGTCGATTTTTTTTCAAAAATCACATTTTGGGGCGCTTTTTTATTGCTTGTTTCCGGTAATTTTTCACTTTAAAGGGCCTTTAGAGGAATTTATCAAATATAACCTTTTCTCTGTTTGCTGGCTTTGAAGAGTAACCAACTTCGGAGATATTGATGATGAGTAGGGCACGGAAATAACTTTCTGAAAATATAAAACATTTTAAAGATTCTTCTCCCTTTTTGCTCGATTTTTTTTAAATATTGGGCTGTTTTAAAAAAATTTGAATATTTTCTCGAATATTTTAGTCAGGAAAAATATTTCAGGCAAAATTGATGCAAATAAATGAATGACCAATGCTCAGGAGGGCTTACCCAAAATGAACCCAAAATACAAAAATGACATTTTTAATGAAATTAGACATTCAAGACCAAAACTACTGTCAAACACAGAAAATTGCGCCATCTATTGAGGCAAATTGAAAATTGTATTTTAAAATCATTTACAACTCAGGTGTGCCTCTCAACACGGTAAAATGCATCAAATTCACCAAAAATAAATTATGAAAATTGGTACACACAGACAAAAATACCAAAAAATGGCGTTATCAGAAAAATATTTCTGAAGTATCCGCCTTTTTGCAAATATTTTGCAAACAACTATGGCTTTTGAATAAAATATATATTGGTTATGTTGACACTTCTTTGCAACTATTTATTCGGACCCTAATGATGAGTAAACGCAAGTTTATGTAAATAAAATTGTGTAAGTAATCCATTGAAAAAACTTTTTGGTGGTGCAAAATCAATTTGGATCTGAAGTATGAGCAGGGCTACCAAATTTATAAAAAAATCGTCAATTTTTTTAATAGTTTTTTGAGAAATAATGTGTCCTAGTTCTTGTCGAAAAAGTATTATATCTTTAAATTAAAACCATCCCTCAAATATGGCAACACTAGTGTTGTATTCCAATTGTTCCGTCGATAAACCTCTCTGTTCATTTTTCAATAGAAGCTGTTGACAGAATAAAGCTCAGTCATCATCTCGTTCATAGTGTGTGTGTCTTCGCATATCGTTGCTCCGCCACTTCCCACATCACCGAACATGGCGCAGACGGTTTAGAATACGTCCAGCGGTTAAGAACACGCTCCGGGTGAGACTATCGCGTTTTTGGCAGTGGCCTGCCGATTGCAACCTAACAGAGGTCGAGTTATTTCACGAAGGAAATACACTCATATGTGATTGCACTCACCCACCGTTTCCAACCACTCGTTCACATCGTCCAACGTCATCATGACAACCGCAGAGATATCGAAAATCAAGAGGTCACTTGGGCAACTCAAGGGTCACTTCTTAAGGGATAAGGCGGCTTTGATGGCATTACCTGCGGGTGGGGAGTACGTGCGTAATAGAGATGATATCTTGTCCAAACAGATTTCTAAAATCAGTGACCGTTTTGATGATTGGATTGATCTTGAATCAGAAGTGGAGGAGAGTGTGAAGGAAGAAATGAAAAAACTCAATGAGGAGCTCATTGAATCCATGATCCATGCTGCTGGGCCAGCACCAACATCATTTTCAACCTCCAATACATCCACTCCATTAACTGCTCCACGTGAACCTACCAGGTTTTTTAAATCTCAGGATGCCATGCGCCCGGCAATGCTTGCCTTGATGGCAACACCTTCAGAGGTGCGAAATTGGTTGAGAAACTTCCAATCATACTACACATCTTCCAATATGGATCTCTTGACGACGTTGGAACAACAGTCAATCTTCTTTATGAGAATGGAAGATGCACTTGCTGTGACTGTTCGTGTAAAAATTACAGATCAATCCTCAATATCTGATTGCTACAAAGCCTTGGATCAGCGATTTTTGGAGATCAGGCCCTTATACCTCCGCAGACGTGATTGGTTCATGGCAGCAAAATCCCCCTCAGAATCATTTACTGAGTGGGTTGTTAGACTGAGGGCACTGGGGATTGAAGCAGAAATCAACGGTATGTCCGTTGAAGACTGGACAATGTTCCAATCTATTCTTGGAGCCCGTGGGGAGGATGAGTTGCATAGTGAACTGTTGAAGGTCCCCAATCCCAAGTTGGATACCATTCTTGCTGCTGCTACAGGATACGAGGCAATTATCAAGGCTTGTCAAGCCAGACAAGTCGCGTCCCAAATATTGCAGGTTGACGAGGCAAACATAATGGCGGTTGAAACCACTTGCGGCCGTTGTGGTCGACCTTCACATGTTAAAGGAGATGATTGTTTTGCAAAGGATCGTACCTGTCATGATTGTCATCAGATTGGGCATTTGGCTAGGATGTGCCGCAACCCATCTTCCCGAAACTCTTCAATGGACAGGAGTGAACAAGATCGTGGTCGTTCCACAAATCGTCGATCTCCATCACCTTCACATCGCCAACGTTATTCTCGGAGCCCATCAATTGTCAAACTGCGTACAGTTTCAACGGACCTGGCCACTCCGCGGATGAAGTTATTTTGTGAGTTTGGGGATGGCGTTTCTCTTACTGTTATTCCAGATACAGGAGCTTCACGCACGGTTTTCCCTGCTAGCGCCTTTCCAGAGCACATCAAATTGAAACCTTCGTTAACAAGATTAATCACGGCTAACGACTCCACGATGAGAAACTTGGGATCATTCAGCTTCTTTGCCACCACTGAAGCAAGCCCTCGTGTGCTCATATCTGCATTGATTTCACCTGACTTGGAGGGATTCCCCTTGATTGGCTGGCGCGATCTAATTGCGCTAAACATTTTGCCAAAAAAAATCCCCTCACCATTCGTTGTGCGAAGTGTACGAATTTCCCGGGATGACCTTCCTAACTCAGTGACACATCAAGAGTGCAAGATTTTGGGCGTCAATGGTGAGGGCTCCTCCATGGAAAATGTTAATAAGACAAAATCCACAATAACTCTCGAGGCTTTGACTACCAAGTATCAAGACGTAATGTGTACTTCCTTGGGAGAAGCTTCTGGTACAATTAGGGGACCAAAAATGAAGATAACCATCGACTCCAAGAAGGAGGTGAAGCCTTGCCAAGTGCTCACGGCTCGACAGGTCCAACTGCATTTTTCTGATGCTGCTAACGCCCTCGTTGATGAACTTATTGGTGCTCGAGTTATTGTGAAGGTGAATAAGCCTACAGAATGGTGCTCACCAGCACACTTCGTTCCAAAACCCGGGGGTAAGAGTGTTCGCTTAGTCACTGACTACAGAACGCTCAATAAGGCAGTTCTACGCCCGGTTCACCCCTTTTATTCTGCCAACGATCTCATTCGCCAAGTCCGCAAGGATAGTCGTTATTTTATCAAGCTTGATGCCATCCATGGATATTTCCAGGTTCCTCTTGATGAGGAGTCGTCATATCTCACCACATTTTTACTACCCTCTGGGAAATACAGACATACTGTGGCGCCCATGGGCTTGTGCTCGAGTGGAGATGAGTTCTGCATTCGAACAGATAAGGCCTTAACGGGTCTCCCATGGTTGATGAAAATTGTCGACGACCTTCTCATCCAGGCACCAACAATGGATATTGCTCTCGAGCGATATGAAGTGGTCTTGATCCGATGCAGGGAGAATGGCATAAGGCTATCTTTGTCAAAAATGGAAATGGGAAGTAGCATCAAATTTGCAGGTTTCGTTGTTAGCGAGAATGGCATCAGTGCTGATCCGGCCAAGATACAAGCCATCAGCGAATTTCCGGTCCCTCGCTCAGTTACAGAACTACGTTCTTTCCTTGGTCTTGCCAACCAGCTTGGCGGATTCCTTCCCGACCTTGCTCATTCAACTGTAAATATGCGTGACCTTCTCAAAAAGGTAATGCCTTTATTTGGCTTGATGAACATCAGAGTGAATTTAACCTGGCAAGGAAATTGCTAAGCTCTCCAAGTTTAGTCAAACCTTTCGATCCGGAACTATCCATAGAGCTTCTGACAGACGCATCACGACTGCATGGCCTTGGATTTGCCCTAATACAGCGTGAACACAATGGAAGGCCGGGACTAAAGGATGAAGAGTACCGCCTTCTGCAAGATTGCGTAAGGCTTGGTGTGTTGGATAATCCATTACTTTCACAATTCAAGGGTGAGTTTAACGAACTTGCAATTGAAGAGGATCTGATTCGAAAAGGCAACTGTCTCTTTGTGCCAAGACCAGCAAGGAGACAAGTTATTGACTTACTTCATCTATCTCATTCCGGGATCAATAAAACTATGGAGCACGCCAATCAGATTTTCTTTTGGCCAGGAATGCGCAATGATATCCGATTACGAATTGGTTCTTGTTCGGCGTGCATCAAAGCCCTCCCATCCCAAACACATGAACCGATCCTTTCAGCGGCACACGCTGCTACCACTCCCATGGAACGGGTTTCCATCGACCTTTTTGAACTTGATGGAATGTCTTATATCATCATGGTGGACAGGTTTAGTGGCTTTCCCTTCGTTGCCAGACTCCCTTCCACAAACACTGCCACCATATGTGACGTCATAATGAAGTGGTTTTGCGATGTGGGCTTACCGGAACACATTAAGAGTGATAATGGACCTCAGTTCAGGGGACCTGTAACATCCGTAACCAGGCGCGAAGACATAAAGGACAGGCACGAAACCTCGACACCTTCTAATTAGAACTCGACTCTAGTACATGACATCAAAGGATTTTCCGTTGCTCCGTTGAGGCGGAACAGTCCGAAACAACATATACCATGAACAAGACCTCATACGATATTTCCCGGGGTAATTATATATATTACTTGACTTATGTATATCTTCCTTACATATGTTGTAAATATACTTTAGGTTCCTACGCTAATAAACTATGAACGCGATATCTCAGGACCATTCACACAGTTTTGTAAGGAACTTGGCATCCGTCACGAAACGTCGTCCCCTTACAATCCTCGCAGCAATGGACATGCTGAAGCTGCTGTGAAGGCTGTCAAAGGTCTGCTAAAAAAAGTGAACGGTTCAGTCGATGGCCAGGCATTCCGTGAAGCATTGTTGGCATGGCGTGTTACTCCACGAGTGGATGGCTTCAGCCCAGCCTTTGGCTTCTATGGGCGTCACGTGCGAACTCGCTTACCCGATATTCGGCGGACATCTTTTGAGGAGACACAATTTCACAAGGCACGCTTAGATGCCAATAAAACATCAACCCGAGCTGCCGGCGGCCATGATCTACCACCTTTGGCTGTTGGCAAACACGTTGCTGTTCAAGACGTTGCCTCTGGTATGTGGAACCGCGGGGGGACAATTCTTGAGGTATGCAACTTTGGGAGATCCTATTGGGTGAAAACGGCAAATGGTGTGCTCCGTCGCAATCGCCGTTTGTTACGACCTGACACAGAAATTGCACCACAGTACGATAAATTGGTCAACACTTCTGCAACCAGTCGTGGAATTGAGTTGAGTCCCAAGGTCACCCCTCGACGTAGTCAACGTCGCCGCCACAAGGTTGTTCATTTTCAGGCCTAATTGGATTTTAATCGGTTGGAAAAGAGAAGTGAAAATGCAAGTTTTCTATTTTTATGGCAATCACTCATGATATGAAATGTCCCTCAATAAGTTATGTTTCACTTACTCATTTTGTTTCAACGTTAGTTTTTATTCCAAAATATGTTTTTCTATGGGGGGAGATGTTGTATTCCAATTGTTCCGTCGATAAACCTCTCTGTTCATTTTTCAATAGAAGCTGTTGACAGAATAAAGCTCAGTCATCATCTCGTTCATAGTGTGTGTCTTCGCATATCGTTGCTCCGCCACTTCCCACATCACCGAACAACTAGCTCGCTTGTGTGCAGGGTAACCAAACTTCCCTGCCTATTTTATTTTTCATTAGTCTAATTCCAACTTGCGCAGAACTTTCTTGTAGTTTTACTATTTAGGTCTATTTATGCTCTCTTTCTGTCATAGTTCACATTTAAATTCTATATTTGTTGTACAAGCAATCTTGGCTCTTTTTGACTTTGAAAACTTAGTCACGTTGTTTTCAGGGTAGGTTGGTCACACTCGTAAAGACCCTGGTCACATTCGGCGAATGTCTAGTCCGGAGAAGTACATACAAAAGTTTCATAACATTGACTTTACACCATCCAAAGTCCGACTGGACAGTCCAGTCGGACATCGGACATTTTTGGTGGACGTTTCGTAACATAGGCCCCAGGTATTAAAAGACTACTTTTTGCTGAAGACACAGAATGTGGGGAAACTTGTTGAATTTCCACTTTTCCAGTTTTCAGCTTAGTATGTCCAAATTTACTTGCTCCACACATGAAAATCTTTGTTTGTATTGGGATAAATTGCATATTGCAGACATATAAACAAATTCCAAATTTGAGTTCTGATATTTCTTAGGGGTTTTAATTGCTTATTTATGCAATAAACACAAGTATTCTTAGCATGCAATTATTTTTACATGTAAATGATAATAGTCCTTCTGCCAAACCCCTCGTTTGTAAATAAGATATTGTCTTGAAATATCTTATCAAATCATTTTGAAGGTGGAAATAAGTTTGGTGGCTGTAAAAGCAGATGGCTCTAAGTAATTAGTTTGGACATACTTGTTTTTCAGCACTAACTGAATGCCGTTCAGCAACAAACTGACTTTTCCTTCAAAACAAAGCACCCATTTAGCTCAGTTTGTCATATCTGTGTATGCCTGTGCTAGAGTTCTGATTCACTGAGTTTGAAAAAAACGACTAAGCCCATCTCGGTACCGAATTTCAAATATCCGTCAATGGACCTTCAAGGTTGGGAATCTGGGCGCTTCGCGCCTATATTTATGGGTTGGAAAAGGAGGGTGCGTTAGGAGGGCGAGAAGAACAAGCCAGTTCGTGGACAGGGGACAGATCACAGCGGAGCTGAGGATGGCTAAGGCATGCACTCGACGACTGTTAGTGGGTAGCTCGCTGGTCTAGACATGGATATACTTACAGAAGAGGATGCGAAGAGCTGTTTGTTGTTGTTTTTGAGAGCCCAATGAGGCCCTATAGACTGAACGATAGGCAAGTGTCATGGACTCAATATTCAATATTTCATAATAAATCAGTGAATGAATTGTCTAGACATCATTCTAGTTTGTGTATCTGTCTCTTAGAGATAATTAAATGCAACCCATTCTTGGGTAAATCACGTTCACCATTCATTATCAACCCTATTCAACTTATCCTGAAATACTAATGGTTTCAGATTATAAGAACCTAACAACACCATCAAAGTGAAGAATATAGTGCTCCATGAAGGTGATCTGTTCTTTACTCCATTCTGCATGAATAATCATTCAGAGGGAAGCATCAACAACTGAACCATAAGTTGATGAATAATTTGTTCAATATTGTGCTTCCTCTCGGTTTGGCCTGTCAAAATGTTGATATTTGGCATCTACTGGGTTTCAGGCATTTCAGACGATAAAGTACTGACTAAAAATAATGTTTTTTTTATGGAGAAGAGTGTTGATACTGTGGCTGTAAAATTCATTGTTAATAACATGGCCAGTTTACCAAAAAGACGGCCAATTTTCATGAAACTTGATCTGAGTATAATTGAACCCGTTGTCTGGAGTTGGTATTATTATATTCAAGTTATACATGCGTTTAATTGCGATTCATTCTTAGTTTTGTGTGAGACATTGGTCTGAAGTAGCTCAGTTTTGACTAATCTCTGAGAAAAGTAAGCATCATTATAAAATAAACGGCAGGAAAAGGAGCGCTATCTAATGCTGCAACAATGTTCTGAAGTGATGTTTGCTATCCAACACCTTTTTCTATCGTCTTTCGGCAATTTCGTTCAAATTCAGTGCAGAGCCGCACCGTTTCAAGGGCCTCATTGGGCTTCGCGTCAGCAGAAGTTCGCGTCCTGTGGTGAGAGGTTCCTGGTCTAGATGAAAAGTGGAGATGAAAAGCGCGCGCAGAAGAAGAAGAAGAGAAATGCAGGGAGAAAATTGACCGGGTATGTGCTGGAGGTAAGGAGAAGAATCTGGCGGACAAGTGACCAGTACAGTTGAATAGGTGTTTGGCCTGGGGTGGAATATGCGAGGTGACCAAAAGGACTTACTTTCAAACACTGATGATCTATTACACTTCAATTGCCGTCTTACGATTATTCTTCATTGAATTTTTTGTCACTATGATCACAAAAGTAAAATCTGTTTACTTTCTGAATGTAACAACACTTGTACTGTCAACCATAATTACTTTCAGAAGTAAATGTCCTTATATTAAGTGATGATGTAACTGCTGACCGACGATTTCATTAAATCTAGTATTTTACCTACTATTAGAGTCTACCTACTATTAGAGTCTACCTACTATTAGAGTCTACCTACTATTAGAGTCTACCTACTATTAGAGTCTACCTACTATTAGAGTCTACCTATTATTAGATAGAGTCTACCTACTATTAGATAGAGTCTACCTACTATTAGATAGAGTCTACTTACTATTAGAGTCTACCTACTATTAGAGTCTACCTACTATTAGATAGAGTCTACCTACTATTAGATAGAGTCTACCTACTATTAGATAGAGTCTACCTACTATTAGATAGAGTCTACCTACTATTAGATAGAGTCTACCTACTATTAGAGTCTACCTACTATTAGAGTCTACCTACTATTAGAGTCTACCTACTATTAGATAGAGAGATAGAGTCTACCTACTATTAGATAGAGAGATAGAGTCTACCTACTATTAGAGTCTACCTACTATTAGATAGAGTCTACCTACTATTAGATAGAGTTTACCTACTATTAGATAGAGTCTACCTACTATTAGATAGAGTCTACCTACTATAATCAAAGTACAAAAAACTGGAATCCAATTCCACGCCTTATAAATATCAATTTACTCCGCCCTTTTCTCGAAGATCAACCAATCGTGAGCAGAGTCGTGAGCAGAGGCGATTTAAAACGAATATTTTCATTGGCGGAGTAGAATTTGTCTCGGCCTATCAAAGTCGGACAGTAAAATGATTGGCCAGTCAGATTTATTTGACCATTTTGTACTAAGAGAAACCACATTCATAATACAAGTGAAGTCCCATAAATCTAATCACAATCCAAAATCACAATATTCCTGAAAGAGATCTTGGTGCACTGTGAGGTAGATGTGAGAGGACTAGTTAAAGTGAGAAAGCAATGCTTACTGCAATGGAGATTGATAAAGGTTGCTTCAAGTGAGCGTTTTAAATCGTACCACTAGCGGCAGAACAGGGCCCTTGGCTGTGCTAAGTTGCCCAACCCATTATGGCGAATCCAAGGTTTTTCCATCTCAGCGTCCATTCAATGATTCTAGGTCCTTAGAAACGATTAATATTTTACGTCTCGATACCTCTGCTTACACTAGGTTGATAATACTTTTGTGTACTTAAGATGGCAATTGTAAAATGAGTACTAATGGTTGATATTGAGTTTTCACCTCCCTTTTGTTTTTCTCCACTAATGGGGGAAATTGTTCCACCGATATATTTATTTAATATTCTCTAAGATTTCAGAATGGCGGGCTCCCTCACCAAATAGAAAGAAATGGCCAAGCCCTTAATTCAATTCTATTTTTCCAATCTGAGATGCCATGTTAACAAAGCAACAAAAGCTTTAGATTTTTTTCACTCTCATGTTTAGATGCTCTTCATTGTGACATTTGATACATTCTTTACTCTTAGATTTAACAACACAAGGTCGCCCTCTGTTGAGATGCAATGAAATTAATTTTTGTTTCAGTTGTCCCCCGCAGGAGATAAAATTAATGAACGTCCTTGCCACCGTGGTAACCTCCCCGTTAAAATAAAACAATTAAAATGAATGATGAAGAAATCAAAATAAAAAATCCTCTTACCATGGAGGTTTGGTAACTGTTCCGTTTCAAACTAGTAGAGATGCTTTAGGCTAACATTCAGAGTATGAAAGAATGTATTAAAGAATTTTTGCCACAGATTGACCACAAACTTGGGATTTTTTATCATTAGGTGCACCCTTTTAATGAGTTAAGGACAATATAGTATAATAAAATGTCATTTTTGCCTATTACCATTCTTTATAATTCAAACTCTCCTCATCGAAATTAACATATTAGATTTACAAACACGTAGATAAAAACACCTGTCGCATATTGGATCAGGGCAAGTTTCCCTCCTCATTAGAAGTAACTCATGTTTTCCAATTTCTAAGGGTGGAGATATGTCGCTCATTTACAATTAGAGATCCATTTCTCTGACTTCCAACTTTTGCAAATTTATTTAGACGTCCATGATATTATTCCCTCTGGATCGCATGGATTTCGAGCCCATTCTAGTGCAGTCACCCAATTTTTTTACCATAGAGGGCAAATCATTGAACGACTTGAGAGTCAAGAGTCAGTTGATGTAGTCTATCTTGAATTTGCCAAGGCCCTTGATAATGGTCTTTTGCTCAATCAACTCAAATAATTTGGGATCCAGAGTAAAGTTCTACGTTGGATGAAGCTTCGTCAATGAAAGGAAGCAAAAGGCAAAGGTTGAGGGATCATTTAGTGGCATGTATGATGTGTGTGGTGGTATTCCTCAGGTGTTCCTCAAGGTCACATTTTTGACCTGCTACGTTTTATATTTTAATTGCTCCTCTTCAGAAGCTTATTGCAAAAGGCAGTATTTCTTCATATGCTGCTGACAAAAAATTAGTTTGTGAAAGGAATGAAAAACCAGCATTCAACAAGTCAAATAGTGTATACGACTTGGAGAAAGCTTACTCTGGAGTTGCCGAGAGGAACATGGCTTTAAACGAGATACAAATGCTCACAATGCCGTTTTCTGTCTTTTCAACTTATGATCGAATAATTGGGGTCCCATATATTGAAAGTTGATGTTTCTTTGTTCATTCACGTTTCTGTTCATAACATTAGGTCCTGTCGGCCGCTTAGCTTCAAGGATTGGTGCAACTTACTTATTCCACTTCCTTAAGTTTCAATTCAGAAAGGATTTTGGTTTCTGGCCGATTTCTATGTAGTTCTTATTAAATCAGCTCAGTTTCTTGTTTTGGGAAATTTAGTAGATCAGTGTTTGCCCGAAGGGCTTTAATGGTCAATTTGTCACGTAGCTATGCAATAATATGACCTTCGATTGTTTTGTATTTGATCTTTAAGTAGAATTTAGATTTTCAATGACTCGATAGTTAAAAAATCAGGTATTTCCGAAACAGATATTCTCTTGACATTACAATGACCGTTCGTTAGGTCACGCAATTGTGCATGTTTCAATGAAACGGAGAAACAGAGTCTAATTTCCCTCCACAAATAGTATATTGTAATGCCATACTAGATCCTTGTACGTCTTCCGGAATTCGTACAAATCGCAACAGCGCTTGCTCACCGAAATTTCCACCTTGGTTAAAATCATTGCAACTTTTTCCCCTTCGAGAGGCCTCGCATTAATTTTCTCGTATTTTTTGCATCCTATCTTCTCAAAAATAAAATCTGCCATAATCTTGTCTTACAGCATTTCTTCTGATATGCTTTTGCAAAAAAAGCAAGAACAACCCCTAGGGAATGATTTCCTGAGTGCGTTGGTTTACGGTTGACGGGATGGATTGGGCTGCAAAAACTATTTAGGTGAAAGGTATTTTTTTTTAATCTCAATCAAATAAATCATATTGATGACTCATCTTTTTACAAGGTATCGCATTCCTTACAACACTAGTAAAAAAATTCAAGTCAAAGAATTGAAATATCGTTTTTAAATTGATAACTAAACTATAAATTGATTGATTAACTGATAATCTTCACATTTTGGCAAGCAATTCGAGCCAACAGTCCAAATGGAGACCGCCTAATGAAATTAATGCATTCACTGGTACGACAGGGTGGTTGAAATTTCTATTTGAATGTTTGCTCAAATGCCAAGAAGGGAGACGCCAAACACAAGGAAAGCTTTTCCGGCCGGTGGCTCTTTTGAGGTCGGTCTCCAAAATTATTGAAATGGTGGCCAACGACCAGGTAGTTGAGTTTTGTGAGAAATTTAACGTATTACCAGATTCACAAAATGGTTCACAAGAAGTGATCACATAGCGGTCACTGAACTCAGAAGCAAAACTGGCCTTGCATCTGTGAACCACCTAGCGGCCGAATGCACGCTGCTGGACATGTGGTTGGTTAATGACGAAAAGAACTCCGTTCCCAAGAACATTTTTGGAGGACAGACCATTTGTGACGTGTCGTGCCAATGACAACGGCCAAATTTTTCAACCGAACCCGAGATTGGCCAACCCGTCGTGGTTCTGGACCAAAGGGACAATGTTATGGAATATGGACACGAGGGAACTGAGAATGGCACAATCGCGAGAAGAGTGCAAAAGGCTCACTAGGCTGCTTATTCAAACCCTTCCTCATTAAGATCCATTACAAATGACAATTGCTAATAACATTGACAAGTCGTTTTGTGTTCTCAAAAAAGTCTGTTTTGAAAACTTATTAAGATAAATCCTCCTCCTCTTTTTAAAGAGCTATAATTAGAATCATATTTGCAGAAACATTAATTGTTTCATGGCCAGAAATATTTTTCAACCCAATAATAATCTTTTCTTTCTGTGTCTCTCTGGCAGTGGTACGAGTACAAGCTAATAATAGTGTGGATTGTATTTTGCTTGTACAAAACCACAACTGACAATCAAATTATTACTTTGGCTTAAGCTTTGGCGTTAAACTTGCCTTGAAGTCATTATTTGCTTGGAAAATTGATCCTCTCTTCTAGTTGACTAAGCTTTTACATTATCTTCAAGTCTTTGTAGTTATGACCTTGCTTCCCTGCCAGTAATAAGATGGGCAATACGGCAAACATAATCAAATTTACTTCTCAGTTAACACACATAATGAAAGACAATTTACATGGAGGAACTCTCTTGACAGAAGAGACGTAAAGACGACCCATGGAAAAACAAAAACATATTGTCCGAAGAGATGAAATCGGAACTAAGTTTTTGCTTAGCGTAGAATCCAAGTAATGTTGGTGGTCGTAGGTACGGGAGCAACAATGGTAGTTGGAGTGTTCAGGACCCCTTGAGGGACAGCATTGGTGGAAG
>CM021315.1:3132167-3181197 GCA_010645155.1 Tigriopus japonicus
GGAAGTGCTTCTGGTTGTGGATATTGGTCCCCAATGCAAGCTAAAATGGACCCATAAGGATCATATTGGGCATGTGATCTTCTCCACATGTACTCAGCCAAATATGTGGAGAGAAGGGGTTCAGATATACCCATTTGTCGCTTAAACTTCCTTTTCAATTGGTTCTAGGTGCCCTCAATTGTTTGAGTATGAATTCGCTCATCATTCGGGTCAACAAAATTATCAGCATGGACGATAACTTCATGGGTGTAAATCCCCCCGTTTATCTGCTCGATTCCGTTGTAGCTTGCCCATCCATCCGAATAAATGCGTGTGCCTGGTCTAATATATTCCACAATTACCTCTTCCAATGTTTCTTGGTTGCGATTAGGAACCTCAACCATAAAGCATTTGCCAGATTGCCTTTCAACACCTCCAAAGATCCATCTAGTTTGGGGCCACCTCCCTCTGTTGTATTTGGCCTTCGCAATAACACTTTCGTCGATCTCAACTTCTTCTGGTTGCAACATGCCGTTCTCATCAATGTGCATGCCGCCAACTTGCGATCCATTTTGAAGCAAGTACTCCTGAAAAGATGCAATTTGCACAAGAATTTAAAAATTATAAACAAGTCTGGAATTGCTGCCATTCCAATCTGCTTCAAGGTTTACCTTCCACTCTATATTTGTATGTAGATAATAGTTTAGCGAACCAATTGGATGAAATTGAAATGAATGAATAAAAACGAAACGTGTCCAAGGATCTGTGGATCCACTTTTATCCTTTCATCATTAACATCATGAAGTTTAGATATCAATAACTTGAAAAGTTCAACATATTTTTTAGAGTGAAAAAAAAATATCTTTTAGCTATTGGTAAATTAAATTATGATGGAGATCGATCAGAGGCCTCAAAATCCCCTGATTTATCAGAACTAGAAATGATTTGACAATAGCAAACGGTTTTGCTTTCTTGGTTTTTCTAAAAATGTTTAATTAATCCATCCGTTACAAAAGTTGCAGTATCATTACCTGGCAAACATCTCTGTGAAAATTGGCCCAGTCCACGCTCGTTCCCGAACACATATGCCCGCTCTCCCTTGCGGCATCCTTTAAAGGCCAATCTCGGGCCCAACAGTACGTAAAAACCACGATTTGATGGAGGCTCAACATGGATTTGCTGAAAAAGCTTCCATGCCGAATGGATCTCATGGATTTGCATCTAGGGCATTTCCAATGATATCCTTCGTGGCTCCTTGAATCGCGACGAAACTCGCGAGACGTTTGGCAAGTTTCGCAAAAGCTGCCAACCTCCGCTTCACGAGGAAAATCACCGTCTCCTCCTCCACTCTCGTAAGGTCCATGATCTCCCGAAACGTGAGATTCTCATCTCGAACTTGGATTCGGGTGAAAATCTCCCCAAAGGGTATAATTTCCGTTGGGTACATGATGTTTGTCCGCGATAAATCAAGCAATCATCACGCCAAAACAGACTCCTCTTTACTCCAACAGACATGCCAACCCCTCGCTTCTCCCCCGTACAAACGCATATTGGTCATTGTATTTGAATATACCTGGCCACTTTGTCATTATCCCTCCTTTTGCCCGAGCGAGCAAGCTTTTTTCCCGGTCTTTGAGTCTCCTCTTTAGGTGAAGAAAGGACTGAATGTATGCCTTGATCGCTCCAAGTCAAATGGGGTGCCTGGACTGTCTTCTCCTCGCCCTCCTCTATAGGTGAAGGCAGAGACGGCTTGGCCACACTTCCAGTGAGGGAGACTCCCAACCACAGATCATATAATGACTAGATGTCGCATTGGCCCGTACCGTCGGCGAGAGAAAAGTGACACCACTTGGCCCAGCTGCGCTAGCTTCAAAATCTCAGGGCGACCGCGTGCTCAGAAGTAACGACGTTCGCTCGCGTCAAGAACAAAGTACGTACGGTACGTTAAGTTTGTTCAGGATTTGGCCACGCTGGCAAATTTTTGAAAAGTTCGAAATTCCCACCATTTTGGGGTGTAGTGTTATGTACCAGCTGATGAAGCAAAGTTGTCCACCTTTTTCTTGCACGAAGCGAGGTCTAGCCATTATATGGTCTGTGCTCCCAACCCTACGAGGGACCCTTGCGGCGCAACTCTGAAGTTGAAACCGAAAAACAGGTATTGCGCGCATGTTCAACCAAGCCCACTGGGGTCAAATCGACTAAGTCCATCTCGGTTTCAAATTTGAAAGTAATCATCAATAGATGGCGGTGTTGACCATCAAAGACGCTTTTGGTTAGAATTTGCTTCTCTACCGGGATAAATGTAAACTAACATGAGAATCGGAGTTTCCTAAGGAATCATTGAAGTTGCCGTATTGGTGCCATGAGAGACAGGTTCAAAGTTGCATTTTCAAATACAATCTTAGATATCGGAGACTTCACTTGGCATTGAATTTATAAATGGTGCGTCAACATCACAATTTTTTGGGTGGTTAATTTGTCCAAGTTGCTAAACTGTTTTTTAAACGGCAACCCTGTCCATGGAGCAACCGAGGAAGAAAGGGATAGCCTTCAGTGTGGCCACTTGATAGGAATGTTGAACAAATTTCCGGGATTGAACATCGTGGATGGAAACAAAAAGCCCAGCCATTAATTAAAGACTTCAAATGATATACTGCTTTAAAACACACAGGACAATGTTCTTTTGCTTTTGAAAAGATACAGCTAGTTCAATATAATGATATGATATGTGTATTTTTTCAAAACGCTTTTTTACTTTACACTTCAGTCACAATGCATGCAAGATCACAACATCTCAAGTTCATAGATATCCCTAGATGCGACATACTACCAGGTCTTAAAAGACTACTTTTTGCTGAAGACACAGAATGTGGGGAAACTTGTTGAAATTCCACTTTTCCAGTTTTCAGCTTAGGATGTCCAAATTTACTTGCTCCACACATGAAAATCTTTGTTTGTATTGGGATAAATTACATGTTGCAGACATATAAACAAATTCCAAATTTGAATTCTGATATTTCTTAGGGGTTTTAATTGCTTATTTATGAAATAAACACAATTGCTCTTAGCATGCAATTATTTGACATGTAAATGATAATAGTCCTTCTCCCAAACCCCTCGTTTGGAAATAAGATATTGTCTGGAAATATCTTATCAAATCATTTTGAAGGTGGAAATAAGTTTGGTGGCTGTAAAAGCAGATGGCTCTGAGTAATTAGTTTGGACATACTTGTTTTTCAGTAGTAACTGAATGCAGTACAACAACAAACTGACTTTTCCTTCAAAACAAAGCACCCATTTAGCTCAGTTTGTCATATCTGTGTATGTCTGTGCTAGAGTTCTGATTCACTGAGTTTGAAAAAAACGACTAAGTCCATCTCGGTACCGAATTTCAAATATCCATCAATAGATGGACCTTTAAGGTTGGGAATCTAGGCGCTTCGCGCCTATATCTATGGTGAAGGCATGCCTCCCTACCTCTCGCTCTTCGACTGAATGTCTGCCTTGGACTGTTTTCTCCTCGCCCTCGTAACGCTCCCTCCTTTTCCCCGGCCCCTCGCAGATGTCTACTCCCCAAGATAACCACTGGGCAGATGCTCTTGACAAGCTGGACATGAGCTCACGACTTGATCAATGTCATTATTCATGCCCGGCCAGAAATAGAGGTGGCGAGCCAAAGAGCGAGTACGGCGAATCCCTTGATGAGAAGCGTGAAGTTGCTCCAAGGCAAGAGAACGAGAAGCGCAAGGCAAAACAATTTCGATGGCCATGCAGAATGAGGAGGCCCATGGTCTCATCCATGGACGTCTCGGGTGGACGACTATCGGAACAGAATCGCCCAACCTCTCCGACCCCTTGGTTGGCTAAAATTCTGAGCCCATTTACTGTAGACTCATTTGGCTTCTCAAGTGATGTTCAGGGTTAGACTTATTTTGACTTGAGCCCAATCAAGACTAGTTTTTCAAAAAGAAGAATGGACAAAGTTGTGCAATAATTGAACATTGAATAATGATTTCTAAATGAATAGTATGTTTTGGGTCCATCTCATTGATCTTTTCCCAAATTATGCCCAAGCACAATGAGATATAAGAGAGGTGGACTGCTCCCTAAATCGGCACTAGGCCGCCATCTGGTTTTAGTGTTGCCAGTTTTTGAGGTGGTGACTGACCTTCAGCGCAATTTAAGATAATGCAATGCTCTGCCTTTTTGGTGATCAGTTACTCATACATGCCAACTCAAATTGAGTGTGGTATGCAAGACGTAGAAAAGAAAAACTTTGAATAATTTCTGTTCATAAAGAGTAATTTTGCGTTCAAAGTTTTGGAGAGACTGGAAGAGCTTTGATCATGGTAGTTTTTGCAGCGATTGTGGCGCAGCCTGATCAGCCTAAAGAGCTCAAAAATCGTGCCAGTCCTTTACACGTCTCTATGACACAAGATTAGAAATTTGACTTGCCCTCTAAATGCTTGTGACCCTTGACAACGCCAGTAGTTGTCAATAAAGGAAGCACTTCAGTTTGTCCCTGGTTGTGGTTGAATTTAAAGCATCAGGAAACAAAAATCCATAAAAACAAGTCAAATGTGGTCTTTAGACTTTTTTGAAGGGGTGTGAAGTGAAGTGGTGGGCACCAGGGTGAGACGAAAGGGGCTCCATAAGTGGTGGGGAACTTCAGCCATCAATGACCAACAAACACAAATGTTGAAAGATATGTTCAGGAGTTTCCATTCACTGAGATCTACTGAAGTGCTTACAAAGGTAGGCAAATCTAGATTTATTTGAAGTATGAATAACCAATTTGTTGCAATATCGTTCGTTTGGCTCACTCCCCACTACATAACAAAAGTCGACGTATTTCATGTGACTTGCTAATTGATTTCCGCCTTCGCTCAACGTTGCTCATTGTTGTGCGAGCTTGAAATTGAAATTGAACGCGAAAAAAGCCGATCAAAAGCAGTTGACTCTCACAACACGGGCGGTATTGAAGGCCAAGAAAAAGACAACAGGGCAGTAATGAAGGCCAAAAAAGAGCAGCCGCGGGCACTCTTGAAGGTCGGAAAATCGTATCGGGCAATAATGAAGGTCAGAAAAAGGCGACGCGCAGTCTCGAATTCTGATTCCGAAGAAAGCAAGACGAGAATGACGACGTTCACAAACCGGTTTATGAGCTGAGTCAACCACAAGAACAAAACTTGAAAATACGTTGCCGTCTCAATTTTTACGAAGTATTCAAGAGTTAAACAAAATCATCCCACAGCAACACTTTTCTTGCACAATCTATAGTGACTCAAAACATTCTTAACTTTCAAACTATGAAATTGAACCAATCTGTTCTGTAAATCTAATTGGGATTTTTAAGCAAGATTCCTAACCAAAATTTGGAAGTACGAGTTAAATTGAAAATCTAAAAAGGAGACTTTGTGCACTTTCAAAGACCTGACACTTGCCAAATACTTGTTTTTGGTCTTGAAAGAACATTTTAGAATGTTGAAAATCAAAAGTCTTATTTTCAAAAACTTAATATTACAAGGTACGTACTCCTTACATTGTATTTGTTTGATTTGTAAGTTGGTTTCAAATCCGTGTAGAAAAGCTGATTCATCCATCCGATGCAAACATCATTCTTGCCTCTAAATTGAAAAATCGAAATATGCGCAAATTGATTTCTCTCGATCACATCAATACGACCAAGCACTCGTCAATTATCATAAAATTGTTCGATTTAAGATTTACTTTAAAAAATGTTTATTAATAGTTGTACAGACATCTTTCATGTGTCGTGAAACCCTGATCTAATTGCTTCACAACATTTGAAATTGAAGTATGATAATGTCCTAATGATCCATGTGCCCCCGTGTTTTTAATCCATTGCAAAACAATCAAAATCTTTCGAGTAATCTTTCGTGCCAGCTCCCTTCCCAAATGCCGCTTTGTTCAAGAGCCGGCTAGACTGCCCTTGATTTAAACCAAATAGTCACTTACCTGATACAGTTGCTTGTGCTTTCAAAAACTATTAATCTCACACGAAAACCTGAACAGTCCATCTCCCGCTCACACAGACGTTGCTTCAAGACTGACAATCAGTTAACCAGTAACAAATAACATGTACCAGTGTGACGATTACAGTGCATTTTAAGGGGACCAACCCATTTATTGATAGTCCTTTAAGTCTACATGAGTGAGCCAAACGAACGATATTGTCAATACCCCGAGTTTGAGAACGTCGAATTCAAGATCTAAGTGAAGACGGCTTCCGCTCTCGAGCTCGTCTTTCGGGTGACCAGTTCTCGGGCTAAAGCCCTCGAACTGGTCACCCTTCAGATGAGCTCTTGAGCGGGCCGTCTTCACTTAGATCTTGAATTCGACGTTCTCAAACTCGGGGTATTCACTCAATATACCTCATTTTGGTTGCTTCTTTTGGATGTTTAGCGTCCTACCACTGATGAATGCAGGAGGCTAAGTTTTGAGTAAGGAAATTATTGAACGTGTGAATCGAACCCGATACATAATACGAATGTCGTTACAAATCAGAGAGATCTTTTGAGGACCCGACGAACGCAAATCAAGTCCGGCTAGTCGCTAATCAAATTGAGCAAATAAAGGCTGGTCTACACGTGAAACAAAACGGCAAATATTTGGTCAAATCAAAGACAAAATTAGTTTGATCGCAAATATTATTTGGTGTTTGTCAAATATTTCTGACTTTGAACATGTTGAAAAATTATTTGTCCTTAAGCTAACTTTGTCTCGTCGACAATCGAAATACACATCGATGCATGCAGGGTGTCCAATCTCGAAACGATTATTGTGAAGTAAAAAGTTTCAAATTAACGGATTGAAGGACAAAACAATATTCCTCTAACTTTTGGCATCAAGATCACCAAAATTGAACGTCATTTGTGAAAGATTGCAAGGATCCACGGAAATGGACGACATCAAAAGTCATCGATAATCAGTTGGTAGTGTTATAGACTAGTCACGTCTCAAAAGCGTCAACTGACAGGTTCGGAGGAGTTTACAAGGTAGCAACGTTGCCAAGTGGCAGTTATGACTGCCAATGTTCAGCAAAACCCGACTCGACAAAACCAAATGCCAGTGGAAAGTAGAGGTCTTAAAATGGTTGGGGGGGACAAGAAAAGAACTGAAAATGACACAAGATATTGTAAATGTCCATAGCGTTGCGTTATGCGTAAGACTTTCCATCCCAATTATATGACACTGAAGGAAAGAAAAAAGTCTTGGGCAAAAAGCACGATTGAAAAAAAAATGTCGTTGAAAAGTGACAATATGTGGAAGTATACAATTCACTTCCTAAATTTCGGGACTCTGCTAAAGGTGACTGGTTTTCAAACAGTATTTGGCAGTGCCAGTTTGAAACAATTTGAAAAAATGGGCAACACTTTGGCCAAGGGAAAAAATATTTGACAAACTGCACGTTCACGTGTAGAAGCAACAGAAAGGAAACACCAAAACATTTTCGGAATATTTGGCAAATAATCTAGCCAAAATGTTTCATGTGTAGACCAGCCTTAAGTGAGTGACGATCAAAAAGGCAACGCCACAGATGCATAATAGCAAGGCTAGAATAGTTAATGACCAATTTTGTCTGGCAGAATGAAACCTATCTCCACATTCTTTAAACACATAATCCAAAAATATATAGGGCACTAAGAACTGGCCTTCTAAGGTCTTTATGTTAACTTTTTCATTTCGTTTGTTTTAACTTAACTCTGCAATGGACTATATAGTCCTAAAAGGTGTAAAAATATGGAATTGACATGGTGATCAAAATTTTGTGCTTTTGAGCATTTGTTTATCTGTAACTTTTTTCTTTATTTTATATTGTTCATACATTTTACTTGCTGGTTGTATTTGTCAATAGTTTAGGTCCCATGTGGTGACCAATGTTGTTAAACAGAATTTGTCTAGAAATGTATATTGGCCTTTCATGTAAACCAAATGACGGCTTAGCAATGTTGATAAAATTATGCCTAACATAGCATTGCTCCATCAAGATCAACAAGTCAAGATTGGGAAATAGAAGTCAACAGTGTGTTCAATCTTAAGCCCTTCATCAAGTCATAGCCGTGGATGCCCAAGGCTTTACCATCATTGGCGTCTATTATCAGCCAACCACGGACTATGACGATCTCGTCTCGGACCTTACATCCATCCTCAAGAAGGTGAAGAATCCGGAGAAAGTCATCATTGGTTGTGATTTCAACATCCGTCCCGACTCGAGTGAATTCTCCGAACTCGCCAAGATTCTGAGTCAATGGAGAATTACTCTGCGCTCCGACCCGGGAGTCCCAACACACACCTACTCCCGGGGCGCCTCCGTACTTGACCACATCTTCACATCAGAAAATCTTTCATCGACTGGCCGTTTCTGATCACCTCCCCATTTCTGTCACCTTCAAAATGCCCAGAAACTTCCATCATCTGGGCGTGACTCGCAAGGGGAGGTGCGTGGTCAATGTACAGAAGTGCGCGGCTCAACTTGAGGCCCTGCAGTTATCCATCGATACCCGGAAGGACTACAATCCAACTGCAGTGGCCCAAGGCATTTCGCAAGCATTCCAAGAGTCCTCTTCTGTTCAGGTGAGGAGAAGAGGACCCACGACCCCTTGGTTCAATTCATACCATCGAGAAGTGAGGGGTCAAATGCTCCAAAAATTGCGAAATGCCAAGACGAGCCAAACACCAGAGACTTGGGAGCAATACGCGATTTTAAGAATGGCGTACCACAAGTCTCTGAGGAGCGCCGAGTCGGCCCACCAAAGATTGGAAGTGGAGAACCTGCTCTCTTCATCGGCTTCGTCCAGAATGACGGGCTTGTACAAACGTGCTAAAAAGCCCGCCGTCAACTCGGAAATTCCAGTGAGCAAATTCCTCCTCCACTGCCAAGAACTGTTTTCATCGTCATCTGAAACACTGGTGGAGGAGGTCCAGGGCTGCTTGGAAGAACATCATCCCCTTTTGCAGCCCTTCACGGAATCCGAGATGGACATGGCCATCAAGAAAATGAAGAGTAAAGCTCCGTCAACATCAGGGATTTCTCCCTTCCAACTTGCACTTCTCCGGACCCAAATCCAACCACTCCTACAAGATCTCTTCAGCCACGCCCTCCAAACATCTATCTTCCCACCAGACTGGATGGAGTCAGCAATCATCTTCATCCATAAGAAGGGGCCCAAGGACATTCCAGACAATCATCGGACCATTGCCTTGGAAAACCCCTTCTTGAAGATGATGTCCACCCTGTTAGTTGCCCTGTTCTCTGGATTGGCCGAGGAAAGGAATCTCCTTCCTGAGTTCCAATTCGGATTCCGGAGAAGCCGCTCAACCACCTCGGCAGTCACTCTCCTCTACGAAATTGTGCACGCAAACATCAGCACTAAGAGGAGAGCATACGGATGCTTTGTGGATTTCTCCAAAGCATTCAACAGGGTGGACCGAACGCGGTTATTCCTCAAACTCCAACTATGGGGAATTCCGCGTTCAATATGCGTCCTGCTGGCCAACATCTATGCAGGACTCAAATGCTCCATTCGTTCTGGTGAGGACCTATCCCCTGCTACTTCACATCTATCGGCCTTCCGCAGGGGGATCCACTATCGCCAATCCTTTTCAACCTATATGTATCCGACCTGCCCGAAACCCTTTCTTACCAATGCCCCATCATCAATCACAATAGAATAAAATATCTACAATATGCGGACGACCTGGTTCTCTTGGCTGATTCAGCGGTGGAATTGCAAAATGCCATCAATGCTCTCCACGGTTATTGCCAAGAGAACAGCTTTCAAGTCAACACCATCAAGACGAAGACCATGGTTTTCCATAAAGGTCGTCTGCCTCCCACCTCCTTCCACATCAACAATAGTCCGATTGAAATCGTCAAGTTTTTTAACTATATCGGTTTCACCTTCACCAACCAACTCTCCTTCACTAAGCACCTTAACAGCGCAATAACCAAGGCCCGGGCTAGGATCGGATACATGTGCAATAGACTTCCTATCAAAACCTTCCTCTTCCAATACTTCTACAACTCTTCCGGACCTACATCACCCCCATCTTCCTCTACGGACTGCACCTCTGGCTTCCCAACTCCACCCAATCCGCCATCAAATCCGCCGATGCCACCTTCACCAAATTCCTCAAAATGTATGTATAAGTTTATTCTTAGACACAGGTTAGTGTTTAGACAGAATGTTGAAGAAGGAAAAGCAATAATTAATTAATGGGAACTGTCCCATTTTCAGGAAGAGGGTGCTAGATGTCGCAATAATGCGCTTCAAGCCGCCGTTTAAACTGCGTCAGCGAATCTGCTTTCCTGATGTCAGTCAGTCGCGATGCTGTTCCAAGTTTGAATGACTCTGTTTGTGAAGAAACAGGATCTTAGTTTCAGTTTGGCTGTGGGTACTGCCAATTTGTCATTTGTTTCAGTCCGAGTTTGATAAACCGAGGTCGCGTACTTAAAGAATTCATTTTTGTCAAGGCAATCCATATTGTTTAGAATTTTGTATGTCTGTATCATGTCGAGGTATTGTCTTCTATCACTCAATTTCATGAGTCCGGTTCCCTTGAGTCTTTCCTCGTAACTGATGTCCCGGAATCCAGCAATCATGCGAAGCGCTCGTTTTTGCACGTTTTCAAGCGAATCTTCGTCTTGTTTGGAAGTAATGCTCCAACTTTGTATGCAATACTCCAAGTGAGGTAGTACGTACTGTTTGTAGAGTCTTACGATGGTGTCTTTCTCCCTAATGGTGAAACTTCTTTTGATTTGGCCAAGAATACTATTAGCCTTTCGAATTACTGAGGCGCATTGTAGTCGACTTTTCCCATCGTGTTGCACTATGACACCTAAGTCTTTATGGTATTTGACTTTTTCTACTTGATCTCCATCCATGTCATAGTTGAATTGGGGGTTATTAGTGCCCATGTGTAACACATGACACTTAGATGTATTGAAGGCCATTTGCCATTTTCTGGACCAAGCCGAGAGCGTGTTGATGTCTTCTTGTAACAATATGTGGTCACTTTGCGACTTTATCTTCATGATGGTCTTTGTGTCGTCGGCGAAAATGCTGACCAATGAGTTCATGTCATCAGTAATGTCGTTGATGTAAATGGCAAAGAGGATGGGTCCTAGGACACTTCCTTGGGCCACTGAGGATGTGACATTTGTCCATTCTGACATGGATGTTCCAATTCTCACTCGTTGTCTTCTTCCTTGTAACCATTCACCGATCCATTTCAACAGCATCCCTTTTATACCATAGGCTTCAAGTTTTAGTAGCAGTCTCTTGTGAGGTATTGTATCGAAGGCTTTAGCATAGTCGTAATAAACTATATCTACCGGACAACCCTCATCCAGGGCTTGAGTTGCCATATTTAAATATTGTAATAAGTTCGTCAGGCATGATCTATTTCGTCGGAATCCATGCTGTGAGTTTGTTAGTATGTTGTTTGACTCAAGATGGTTCATTATTTTGTCTTTAACGCCCTTTTCCATAAGCTTCACAACCACACTGGTGAGTGATATTGGGCGATAGTTTGAAGGCTTCGATTTTTCTCCTTTTTTGAATATGGGTGACACTATGGCTTCCTTCCAATCAAGTGGGACAGTCGCCGAGCTCATCGATAGGTTGAAAAGCATTGAGAGTGGGTAAGCAAGCTCTTCTTGGCACTCCTTTAAGATACGTGGATGTATTTCGTCAGGTCCTGGTGATGACGATGAGTTGAGCGTCTTAATGTATTTGAGCACATCTTTAGGAGAGAAGTAGACGGTTTTCAAGGAGTCTGGCCCATAGAACACTGTCTTCTTGATTGGCATGTTTTTTGTGTCTTCTTTGGTGAACACGGATCCAAAAAAGTCATTAAGTAAGTTTGCTTGCTCTAATGGGTCACTTGTCAGCCTCCCGCTTTTGTTGATCAATGGGGAAATGCCTGTCTTGTATTTGGTCTTGGACTTTATGTAATTATAAAATGGTTTCGAGTCACTTTTGAAGTTTTTTGCCAAGTTTCTTTCGAACATAATCTTGGCTTTTTTTACTTCTTTATCAACGAGGTGACATTGATCTTTGTATTTTTTGTGGGATTCATGATCGTTTCTTGTTCGGCTTAATCTCCACAGCCTTTCTTTCTTCCTTATGGTTCTTAGGGTATTATTGTTCATCCACTGAGACTTGGTCTTTGCTTTCATGCTTTTCATTGGGATTCTCTCCTGCACTAATGTGTTGTAGACGTTTTTGAAGTTCTTCCATAGTGAAGAAAAATGAGCGTCTTCGCTGGAAAAGGCACTTGTCCAGTCAATGGCTGCAAGATCTCTCCTTAAATTTGGAAAGTCTGCTTTTTTGAAATCATACACTACACGATTTGCATTTGACCCTGCTACACCAGCTTGGTTAATGGTAAACAATATTGGATAGTGATCTGATATGTCTTCAC
Organism: Tigriopus japonicus; assembly: GCA_010645155.1. Lineage (NCBI taxonomy): Eukaryota > Metazoa > Arthropoda > Copepoda > Harpacticoida > Harpacticidae > Tigriopus > Tigriopus japonicus. Next base: position 3,144,597 of record CM021315.1, read on the forward strand.
TCTGTAGTATTTGAAGGTTTTCTATCACGTCAGGATCGGGTGCGAGAATTAGATCAAGGGTCCGTCCTTTCTCGTGGGTTGGTTCCTTAACAACTTGGGTAAGGAATGTATCATTCATTGCTTCGAGGAATAATGACTCTTGCAACTTCGGAGACGAGACGTTCTCCCAGTCAATGTGACCATGATTGAAATCTCCTACCATTACACTAGCACCACATGTGGACTTGATCAATGCGTTAAGGCTCAAGTCTTCCTCTTTTGAGATATTTGGCGATCTGTATATGAGAGTAATTAGCATTCGTCCAATCTTGACTGTTGCATGTTGTTTGAATGACGACTCACTATCTATGGGAGTCTCTTGAGCGGGGATGGTGGCCCTGGTGTAGACTAATAGACCTCCTCCCTTTCCTGACTTTGTGTCAAGTCTGTCTCTCCTCGAAAGTAAGGAGTAGTTTGGGAACTGTATTTCGGCGTTACTTATTTCACTATTTGTCCATGCCTCACATATTAGAATAAGGTCGGGGTTATAACAGTGGAATAGTGCCTCAAGTTTGTCGAGTTTACCCATCATGGCTCTTGCATTAAGATAGAGCACGATTAGTTTATCATTTGTAGGGTTTGTTTGTTGCTCTGATCCATGTTTTGTATTTGTAGTAACATCTGTTGCATCACATTTCTTTGCTCGTCCAATCCCTTTGTCAGTTGGCTGAGTAGGACTAAAAAACTGTGTTCGTCCGTCGTCATCTGATGGTTGTTCGGTATGTTAGCGACTTGCGATTGAGAATGCGTTGTGACATGTCGAGTCGGCCTACTTGCCGCGTGACCGTATTCTCTCACCTTTTGGGAGTACGTGATATCCCGTTTTGTTGGTGGATGGGGCATTGTTTCGAGAGTGGGGCTTTGTATATGAGACGCCAGGTGTAAGTTTGGCATTTGTTTCTTGGCCGTTCTCTTTAGATGCTTGAACTTGCAATCCGTCACACTACAAGTCCTTGTAGAAAGTGACTCTCTGCAGACAATGGGATGGAAGTTGGTACACTGTTTTGTGCAACCTTTTTCATGGAACCTGGCAAGCCCAAACTTAAGGAACCTAGAACACTGTTTGGGATGCTCTCCTTCACATCTTGTTCCTTTGATTCCGAATTTACACATCCCTTTTCTGTAGTAGGGACATACCTTCTTTACGAATTTCACGTCCATATAGTTCTTCACGGGCTCTTGAGACAGTTGGGGCTGAGACTCTGTTTCAAAACTGACGGGTATGTTGGTCTCTCTCTCGACCACTCCGTCACTCAAAATTGGGTCTTGATTCAAGCTAGTGCCCAGACCACCCCCGGCCATGTCGGAGGGAGGTTTATAGTTGTGCTTTGCCATGAGGTAGAGGGCATTGATGAGGTCAACTCTTCTGACATTCTTCTTATCGTTTGGCTCTGACACAAATAAGGTGGACCGTATGGCCGTTCTTACCCTGTCTGCATCTGGAACATTGGCGTCTCCGATAATGGAATCAATGATCCTTGTTTTGTATTCTTCTATTTCTTCCATTTGAATTCGTATGATTGAGTGAAGTCAGAAAATTTCACACAAGTATTTGAGGAGCACAAAATTTGGACGTCTTTCTTCCTCGAACGCGAACGCGATTCTGAAAGACACCTCTGCGTGCCTCAATATGCCAATAATGCATGGACGCATTTCATATGCGAAACTGAGCCCTTCACCACCAGGCTGGCAAGGTTAGTGTCCAATAGTGTTAGGAACCTGGCCTTTCCGGAGGTGATGTCAGGACACATGCTGTCATTCCCTGTCAAGGACTTCACAACACCTTATTGTTCTTGGCCTGACATCCCTTCGGAATATTGGCGGTCACGCACCTTCGTCCGGCTTCCTGCCCAACTCCATCAACGACGGGAACTGACGAAGGATCTGTTCAATCTGACCCATCCTCTCTACTGCAATAATCAAGATTTTCATCATCTCCCTCTACCCAACTGTATCTGTACTGTCTGTGCTTCCCCTCTTCATTTCTTTCATGTGCACTGAAGCTATTCTAGTCAACTCAACTGTGATATCACAATTTTACTTATCTACTTTTATGTTTTAACCATTGATATGTCTTTTATCATGTATATGATCATACATGTCCATTTTATTTATTTTATACATTCTGACACCCCTGACACGACCAAGAGTCGCAATAAAAAAAAACTTTTTATAGTTGTTACTCCAAACCAGACTCAAAAATGAATATGTTTGACTAATCAAACACGTACATAAGAGTCTGGTAACCCTGCTCGAGAGCTTTGTTTTTTTGTTCAATACACTTGGACGAGTAATCTAGTGATTCAAATCATGGCACGAAGCCGAAAATCCTCTCGGAATTTTGACACTCCGTCGCGCGAGGACATCGTCGCCCTCAAGAAGATCGGCTTCAGCGGTGCTCAGATCAGTCGCAAGTTGGGTGTGTCACCTATGCAAGTGTCAAGGACACTCAAGAGATGCGAGGAGCTTGGTCACTGTGGAGATCGGCCGCGATCCAGGGTCAGGACTGTTCGGACAAAGCACGCGATCAAGATCGTCCTTGATCGCGTCAGGAACAAACCTGGCCGATCAGTCAGGACCTTGGCCAAGGATCTTCGTGATTCTCTGCCAATGAGCAAGACAATTGTCCACCAGATCCTTCAGGAGGACTTGGGCGTGAACTGGAAGCCCAAGTCATACAGACATCTCCTGAGTGCAGCCACAAAGGCGAAGAGGAAGGATCGAGTGGAACAACTTTTGCGACGGGTCAGGAAGGGCCCATCAGAGTTCATCTGGACTGACGAAAATTTTTTTAATGTGGAACCAAAGCTCAATAGAAGAACTGATGGCGCCTATGCCAAAGACCACAGCACTCTGGATGACAAACACAGGTTCGTAGGTTGTCGCCAGAAACCAGCCGCTGTGATGGTATGGCCTGGAGTCACCAAATCTGGAAAGAAGTCTCCTCTCGTTTTTGTTGAACAAGGAGTAAAGATCAACTCTCTCAGATATGGTAAGCTCCTTGAGAAGGATTTGTTGCCCTAGCTAGTGAGTTTGGAAGTGCCTTACGTTTTTATGAAAGATGACGCCCCCGCACACACCAGTCAGGTCACTCAAAACTTGTGCAAACATCAGTTGCACGATTTTTGGAGAAGACTGAGTGGCCGCCTTCCTCCCCAGACCTGAATCCTATGGATTTCAGTGTCTGGGGGATCCTGAACAGCAAGGTCGGGAAGGTTCCCTATCCAAATGTGAAGGCTTTAAAGGCCGCCATTGTTCGAGCTTGGGAGGAATTGCCGGTAAACACAGTTCGCGCCGCCGTCGCCCAAGTGCCCACTCGTCTTCAGCAAGTACGACAAGCCAATGGTGGCCACATAGAAAAAAAAATAATGGATAACATTCTCATGGATAATATCAACTTTCACACAAAATTTTGAATTGATTGGTTTGGTACTTTAGAAATAGAAGCTATTTTTGGTGGAACACTTTTCCCGGACAAACTGTAATGGTCCTTACGAGATACATGACGTTCGAAAACACCTCCCATACTGTTGAGTAGACACCGGCTTTTAAATTTTGTTTTCAAAAGATCAATCTGTCAACTGTCCTCAGATTTTGTGAAAAAAATTGAGGTATTGGTGACGAAAAATCAATTTTTGGAGTGATTTGATTGATTTTTGCAGTAAAAAGTATTATTAATTTTTTCAAGATTATTTTTAAGAGGAGTAAGAGGTGAGATGGCTATATCGCAGCTGGTTAACGCGCGACCGTGCAATGCTCGGGTTCATGGGTTCGATCCCAGGTCTTTCCCCCTCTAATCCCCTCGTCTAGTGTATGATCGCCTCGAACCGGCGTTATTTGTAAAAGCCAGAATGGACCTTGTATGACCACATACAAGACCCAAGATCGAGTACTCTGTGGCGGTGATTGATTGGCGCGGATGCTGGGCTAACAACTCAGCAGCATTCTTAAGGCAGCATTTGGGAATGACGATCAAAGAGCTAAACTACTGCTCGATCAGATGCCTCTTAGCTTCACGAATTATGTGGTGGATGGAGCAATGTCGGGCGGATTAAAGGAGGTGGTGTGTGGAGCAATTTATCTTGACAGTTAGATAAGTTGCGAAGCCAGACTCATGAGGGAACTGTCGTTTCCTTTGGGTGTTTAAAGAAAAGGGACCCCCAAGAGCATACACGTCAGTATGCTTGTCCTTCTACAGCTCACACGTCAGTGAAATATGACCTGAGAATTGCATGTCAGCAATTCCCATTTAAGGGTGGTGAGGGATTGGCTAAGTCTTAGGTTGGGACGTAACATCCAAAAACTGCCGAACGGAAACCAATGATTAACCGTGTACCCGAAAAGAGAACCGTGTATCAAAAAAGAGGACCGTGGACCCGGTACCCAATTAATCCAAACGTGGATAGGTACCCTAAAAAGAACCGTGGACCCAATAGAGGATTGTGGACCCAAAAGTGGATTAGATTTCTTCCCGCTGGATTTTTTGTGAGAACAGAGCTATTGGCGGAATTGCGAGCTTGACAAGCACGTCCTAACTATTTAAAAAACATGTTTAAAAACATTAAAAAATATGTTTAAAAAACAACTTATATGTTGTCTTAGGCTCAATAAGTCTGCGGGTGTGGTGCACATTCATAATCTGGTCAAAAATAAAAGTGGTTTGAAAATCAAATTCTGTTACGTTTTTAGTTTCTTGGAGCTTTACTGTTCATTCCAATTTCTCAAAAATATTTACGTGGTGCCCATTTGCTTACCACTTGGTGATTTGGATACAAACCTCTAAACTGTAATGACTTCCAAGAGCGAAAATCTAGCAAAACAGAAGTTTAATGGCAGTTTTTTGAAAAAAAAAATGCTCTGGAAATGGGCCCAAGTTGAGTTGGGGGAAATTCAATAGGTCATATGTTTTGGTTGTATTGGTCTTGGAATGCTTGCTAGTTTACTTGAAGGTATGCTACAAAGTCTACTTGAGAGTAAACTTTTCATTAACTTTATAAACACAGCTCCTTTGAAGATTTCTGCAACCCAACCAAATCGCATTCAGTGATTTTATATACTAATTCAATTTGAACTTGTGGCACTCTACTAGTTTGTTGGGTGTAATTTTGACAAATCGTGCCAAATGCAATATGAATCGTCCAGTTCAAGTAAATGGTGTGAGCATATGTTTTGATGGCAACTCTAGAAAGCGTACTTGTTAGTACACTTCGTAGTTCAATTGGCTGGTTTTGTTGAGACAGCTGCCATTTTGAAAAGTAAGTCTCTCATTCCAACCTAGAAGTGCCTCTACATCTATGATCGTAAATTCATCCGCTCGAAACACGAATTGCCCACTGATTCAGCTATTCCACATTTCTCCTTCTTTATTTCATATTACTCCATTCAACTCAAAACATTGATTGATCTCACAGCCGCATGCAAATTTTGGCAGCTAATTTAAGGAAACACTGGAAGGAAGTTCGCTTGCAGTTCGATTGATTGGCGTTGAAGTATTCAAATGGGAGTGCTTCCACAACGCTGGAATGCTCCTCTCTAGGCGTGCTTCTCGGAGAACCTCTCATCAATTAAACCTGATGCTAAGCCCAAATAGCGACCCAGCTTGCTAGAAGTTTACTTGAAGTCAATGGAACTAGCACATGTTTGTGCATGCTAAACATATGACTAGCGTTGGAAAATTGTTGACGTATCTACTTGTTGCACCTTGGCACCAGTGGTACACTTCTCTTTTTCATGAGTTGCTTGGTGTACTTCTGATTCAAGAAAGCTTATGCTATCAACAAAATGGCTGAACCTGCCTTGAAGTTGCCTTGAAGTCAACTTTGCTGGCACACCTTGTAATACACAAAACATCTGACCTAATAAGTGTATTTTATTATTTCCTCTTTTTGATCTGATTTTAAATTTTTGGTCAATTTATTTCAACTTATAAAAAGTTTTGACTCAAAAAACATAAAATTTAAATCCGGTCTTCACTGACGAATCTTTTCAAAAGGGACTGCCCTTATTGAGTGCAAAATTTTTATGGGCCACCTTGTCCGTGTAAGATCGTTTAAGAACTTATGAAAATTGAAATAATGGCCCCATTATCTAAATAACAGTCTCACAAAAGAGTTAAATTTGTCCTGAACGTTTAGGGCCACTTAACATTAGCATCACATTAACTCTAAAATAGCCAATAACACTTGTTGTTAACCCTCAAAAACGACCTGATGTTCAAACTGTATAAAAATGGTAATGTCCTCTGAAAAGGCAATTAGTTACTCATCAACAAGCCAACAATTTCCAACATGAGTATTTTCGTTCATTTGACCCTCCTTGTAGCATTGTCATCCGTTTGGGTGACAGTGCAATGTGCAGGTAAAACAATGTCTCAGATAATTTCTTAACAAAGCAGATCCACTCAATCTATGTATAAGGGGTCGCCAAAATTAAGGTGAAATAGAATATTATTCGCGCTTGTTAGCACATTTTGTTCTTATGTACAGCTAGAATAGTTCAGTTCTTTCAGCAGAACTTGATTTATAGTTGTGTTTTTTAAATATTAGACAAGTTTTGTTGGCTAGCCCACACCAAAAGGGGAAAACTATGCACGGTACTGAAAAAATCATATCAAGTTTCTATGGAAATTCCCAAATACGATGAAATGCGATTCAGGCTTAGGAAACCAAGAGGAACAACTTTGATTTTCTGAGTTTCTCATAATCAGGTCAAGATTAAAAGTTATATGCCTAAAAACCTATTAAATAAATTATTTTTTGAAAATTTAGTCAGTACACTTTTAGAGCAGATTTAGATACCCTTCAAACCGAAATTGCTGGACAATATGTTGCTCAGCTGCTGAGTTATTTGAGTTTAACCGGTTCATTTTTGGCCCAAAAAAAGCGAAGAAACGTTCCGGGTATATGAACACTCAAATTCCCAAACTAATGATATGGATTTTTGATGTCACAAGATAAAATAAAAATTCTGTATCTCTCTAGCACAAATAATAATAATAACAATCTAGCACAGATGATAATAATCTAACACAGATAATAAATAATTCCATCAAAGTTGAATATTTCTTGGTTCAGAAACCTTTGCAACTTGTTTTCCCTATCTTTTTTAATTTGCAATCACTCAACATCAAACATTGAGTGATGCAAAACATCTGCAATTTAAATTTTAAAGTGATTTTGCATGTTAACAATTTTGTGATCAGCTACTTTTTATTTCACAAAAGCCCTCTTTTAACAAAAATGATTTTGGTTAGAAGCCCTTTATGATCCATTTTTTACTGAAACACGGATTTGTCCATTCCAAATTTTAATTGCTGTTTTTCTGTAGTTTGTGTTCTAGTGCCATCACAAATCTAACCTTTTTTTTGAGACAAGTTTGTGTTTTTTCTCAAGTTGTTGGTAGACAAAGCCTTTAAACAGAAATTTGGTTACCTGTAGTGTAGGACCAACTTGAAAATAAGAATAACAAGCCTTCCAATTCATCTTTTTATAGTGAGGGACGTAGGCAAATTTGGCCGTCAAAATCAGTTGTCTTTGAAGCCCAAAATTGGATGTTTTTTTTTCAAAAAAGGCTAGAATAATGCTTAAATGCTATGCAAAAATTTTCGATTCTAGAGCCTTTCAAATAATGCTATATATAGATGCTGAAAATTCGAGCGATGCTTATCAAAATTCTGCGATGCTTTTGCCCGTGAAAAAAATGCTAATTTTCAGCGATGTGTACATGAGGACACAATTGTGGCCTCACGCACACTCAAGTCTTGGCTAATGGCCCTTAAGGGCTTGTCAGGATGATTCTCGACAAATTGTTAAACTTGTTTTTTTAATTCTTAGCTTTAAAAGCGTCATTCCAATGGGATTGGACTTTCCTGTTTCCCACAGGCTTGTAGTCATAACCACTGGCCTCTAGGGCCTTTTTTACATTGTTTACACTTCTTTTTGCCAAGTCCAGAAACTCGCCATTTTCAGAATTTGATCTTCCGGCGCGGATTGCCACTGATATGGCGTGCAATTTCCATTCCTGCGGGAATGTCTCAGCATCTTTGGAACCCATTTATTCTTACAATGATTAAGCAATGATAGAGAAAGTCTCATTGACAATTTCAGCACAATAGTTTCAACAGCTAACGAGGGATGTCATTTCAAATATGCGGCAAAAACGCACCCTGTATAACATGAAAAAGTTGAAATAATCAGGAAAAGTTGAAAAAGAGCAAAATATTCACGAAAAAAATGTAAAATGTGCAAAATAGTTGGAAATATCAGTTAAAATCACGGAAAAGTTAAAGTTGCTACAAAAACGAGAAGGTGATTAGTAGGGCCCGGAAAAATATTTGCAAAAAAGTGACAAAATATCCTGTATTTATTTTCTTCAAAAGGCCAAAATATTTGGAAAAAAGCCGGTTGTAAAAAGAAAATTTGACAAGGCCATTATTTGGTATTTTTGGCTGTGTGCACCGACTTTCCAAATTTGTTTCTGGTGAATTTGATGAATTTGGCCGTTTTTGGAGGCATACTTGAATGTAATTGATTCAATAATATAATTTTCAATTTGCCGCAATCAGTGATGGACCGAAAGCGCTTTCGGCCGAAATTACGGTTTCGGTTTCGGTTTCAGTTATGCCTACCGAAACTGAAAGCAGACAAGCACTATATAAAATGGAGTTTGACAACAAAATCGAAAAAAAATTGGTCCAAAAACCTCTGAAATTTAAGTTTTAAGATTTTTCAAAATTTGCGACTACCCAACATTGAACACATTCTAATTTTTAAGGCGGATTTTGCATTTGAACAATTTTGTAAACAGTGAACACTGCTTTCGGTTTCGGTTTCGGTTAAGCCCTCTTTCGGCCGAAACTTTCGGTTTCGGTTATGAGCCCTTTCGGTCCATCACTAGCCGCAATAGATGCCGCAGTTTTTTTCGTGGATGACAGTAGTTTTGGTTGTGAATGTCTATAATCTTAGTACAAATGCCATTTTGTTGAGGTTTTTGTATTTTGGGTTCATTTTTGGTAAGCCCTATTGAGCATCGGTCGTTCATTTATTTTCCTCAATTTTGCCTGAAATATTTTTTCTGACCCAAATATTCGAGGATATATTTATTTTTTCCTTGGAAAAGCCAAAATATTTAAAAAAATCGACGAAAAATGGATATATATTTTTTAAAAATATTTTATACTTTAAAAAATTTATTTCCGGGCCGTAGTGATTTGTAATTTGATTTTTTTTCTGCTCTTTAGTGATTATACCAAACATTTTGTTCGTGTCGTTCCGATGTGCTCTCCAACTATGGATGTATGAATAGAGCAAGCAAAGCTCGGTTGGGGCCTCATTTTTTTAACAAAAAAACATTTCTAAAATCCATCAATTAAAGAAAAGGACATTAAAACTATTGTCTTTAATTAATGTTAAAGCAATGTCAACAATCTGATTCTAAATGTTATGTGTCGAGTAATTCCTTGGTTGGTCCACATTGATCCAGTAATATAAGCCATTGAAACACATCTACTGACAATGATTGGTTTTATAAATATTTATATTTTTATCCAAAAATATATCCTCATCTCATCTTTGAACGAGTAAAAAGCCTTGCACCGCGTGAAATATCTTGTTTTCTTTCTAGAATGTGAAAGGGAAGGCTTCAATTGCGAGGAAACACCATTCGAAACATTGAAGACCTACCACTTTCCATATTGCAAGCAATTGTGTGCGGAACGAGGAGCAACCACTGCTACAGGCCGATTGTTACGTTGGTGGGCTTTTAGGTATACAGGGCGCGATTGGTATTTATTAATCGACTTTGGCGCCTTTGTTTGAAAAATCAGTTGGAGCTACAGACTTGAAATTTTGTCAGCTGCTAGCTGAGACACTTGGGCGTTGTTGGACGAAAAATGGCTGCCAAAGAAGAATTTACAATCCCAAACCTGTGGAAAAGGCATGGAGCCTTGCTTGGAATCCGCGCCGGAAAGGACAACAAGCAGATTGCTGACACTTTGGGCGTCACTGTGCCCTTTGTTTGGAGGGTGAGGAAGGACTTGGAGGATTCTGGAGGTGACTATGAGGCTACTGCATCAAGGGCTGAGCATTCCAGAAGGTCTGATGCCTTGAGAATCCCTGAAATGGTGGCCCAGGTGGAAAAACTCGTGACCAATGATCCAGGGAAGTCCATGCGTGCCATCAGCCGAGATCTTGGATGCTCCGAGTTTTTGATTGAACGATTGGATGAAAGAGGTAGCCCAAGGCAAGCATATCATTTGGCAACAAGACTCTGCTCCTTGTCACACGTCGAAAAGGAGTCTGGAGTGGCTGGAGGACAATTTCGAGGACTTCATTGGACCCGACTTTTGGCCTCCTAACTCTCCTGATCTGAATCCTTTGGATTATTTTGTGTAGGGCGCAGTTGAGAGACACACTAACAAGTCCCCATGCAATACGGTGAATGAGTTGAAGCAGAGGATCCAGAATGAGTTCAACAACTTGCCCAAGGCCATGGTGGAGAAGACCTGCTCCCGATTCAGACCGAGAATAGAGAAAGTTATTGCCAATGGGGGTGTTTTTTTATATAAATGGATAGTGCTTTCAATGAGGAATCCAAATCTGTGCTTATTTCAAAAATCGGTTGATAACTGAGGAAATGGCAGCCTTTTTCCTGCAGCACCCCTGAAATTAATAAATACCAATCGCACCCTGTATTTTCTGAATTGACTCTGAGAATCGAACTTCAAAAAGGATATTTGCGTTACAAACACGGTGGCGCACTCTATGACGTTCCTTATGAAACAATCATTTTTACCAATGTTGTTAGGTAATCCCTCATAGAGGGCGGTTTTGTCGACGTCAAAATTGAGATATCTCTATTTTATTTATCTATGATAACAAGCAAGAGCCCTTGCGTTAGTCATGGTCCATTAGAAATGAGAAGAGCAATCAACATGAGCGCCCTTCGGCGTTCTTTAGCTGAAATTAGATGGAGGAATTTGCCTTTTGATGAACCCGTCAAATCTTTTGATAAGTTTAACTCTAAGCTGCAAAAAACAATCCATGAGACTTGCCCGATCCTTGAAAGGAAATTCAATAAATCTGTTTACAAACGTAACCCATGGATGACAAATGGGTTTCTTGCTTCACGGAAAAGAAAAGGAATGTTGCACTTGAACTTCCAGAAAAAAACCTCTGAGGAGAACAAGCAAATATTTTCTGCGTACTCGAAAAAGTATTATAACCTGATCAAGGCAGCCAAAGCGAGGTATTGGCAGGATTTTTTTGATTCAAACTCTTCGAATGCAAACAAAACGTGGAGGGGTGCGAAAAACCTTCTAGGATACGCTAATTAAACGGGGAAACCCCCGAAGAGTTTGATTTGTAACGGTCAATCGCAGAGAGATGGCAAATTCTTTAACAACTACTTTGCTTCTGTTGGTACCAACTTGCAAAAGGAGCTTCCCTCTCTCTATGCTGATGAAAATGACCCCTGCAAGCACATTCCTTCACTAGCAAACCAACGATCATATTATTTCAAATTGGTAACACCCAAAGACATTTCGAAAATCATTGACAGTTTACCAAACAAGTCGAGTCATGGATTTGATGGCATATCCGACGTGATTATGTAGGGTATCAAAAGCGAAATTTCTTGGGCACTCGCCCGACTTGTAACAATCTCTCTGACATCTGGAATTATTCCTCAGAATGGAAAGTAGGCAAAGTTTTACCCTTATTCAAGGGTGGTGACCCCACAATAATGTCAAATTATCGCCCAATCAGTATTCTTTCGTCATTTTCAAAAGTTTTGGAAAAAGCTGTATATCAGCAAATGTTCACTGTTTTCAATGAAAATCATCTCAGTGACGTTCAGTTCGGTTTTCGTCCCAAACATTCGACCATGCACGCAATCCATAACTTCTTTCAAAATATTTCGACAAATTCAGAAAAAAAACACTCGATTGGTCTATTTGTGGACCTTAAGAAAGCATTTGACACTGTTGATCAGTCGAAATCCTTCTATCTAAATAGACCAAATATGGTTTCAGTAAAAACGTGACCAGATGGGTAAAAAACTACTTGCAAAACAGATGTCAGAGAGTGGAAATTGAAGGGCACTTTTCTGAACCTGCCCTTATAACGTGTGGGGTGCCTCAGGGGAACATTCTTGGACCACTTCTCTTCCTTATCTATATAAATGACCTTCCAATGCAACAAAATTCAAAGTAACAATGTTCGCCGATGACACGACACTTCAACACTTTTCTACGGACATACTCACTCTAGAGAAGGAAAGCGGGGTGTGGCTACAAAGAATTTCAAGTTGGTCTCAAACCAATAGACTTACAATTAATCTTGAGAAAACTAAACTAATTTTATTTAATCCTAGTAATGGTTTTCACAACTTTAACCTTTCTTTGAATGGCAAATCGATTCAACGGGTTGGATGGAGGCATCAAACAAAAGCCGTAAAATTTTTAGGACTTTACATCGATGACAAATTAGATTGGAAATATCACGTTTTTGAGCTAATTAAAACTTTACGAAAGTTACTTTTCACGTTCTTTTTAGCCCAGCAAGCCTTACCGTCTACACTACGACAAGTTTTGTTTAATGCCTTGATAAAATCAAAATTGGAATACGGCTTTGAGTATTTCGGTAATTCGCCCGCAATAAAATCACTAGATCCCGTTCAGAAAAGTGCAATTCGTTGGATTGTGAAAGCAAAAAGAATAGACCACACAAGCAAAGCATTCAAAAGGCTGATATTCTCAAAGTTCGTGATCTAATACGAGTAAAACGACTGAAATTTATGTTTCTTTGTTTAAATGATGTAACACCTCGAATCATAAACACCTTTTCTTTTGGAGATAGGAGGGGTGGAGACATTCGTTTTGACCTTCCATTACACAGACTGTCCTGGTTTCAAAAATTACCACACTATGATTTTCCTAGAACCTGGAACGAGTATACATTTGAAAAAGAGCTTCAGTTTTTTGCACACAAGTATTCGATGAAGCAATGGGTCCGGCATCTGACTGAATCAATCATTTCGTCCTATCCCACCATATGTAACATCAAACAATGCTTCTCTTGTAAAAGTCATTCGAGCTCTTCCTGATTCCCTACCGCACGAATAGTCCGAGAGCAGCGGTTGGATGCAATGGCAGTGGACCCTCATGAGCATTCCAAAGGACAATCGGGTTTTTGTTGATATTGCAAGCTTTATGAAGACATTTCTATGATCTGTACCAGCCTCTTGAAAACAAGCCTTATGGCTTAAGAGGTTCATGGGTCGTTTTCCCTTCTCTTTTACTTTCATTTTTAATCTTATTTTAATTAACTTATTTTAAACAAGACCCAATACATACATACATAAGGTATACCGTATACATACATGTAACGCAAAAGCTTAAGTGTGTGTTCTTCCTATCTGTCACTTATTCTATGTTTTGGCAGAAAAGTTCCTAGTTATAGTACTCAAATCCAAGGCATGGTCAGCCTTTGACGTGTTCCGGTCTTTCAAGAAAGTAATTGCAACAGCATAAAATGACCCAATAACATTGCCCAATTCCACCTTTGATTCATCAACAGCACAGTTGTCATTTGCCTGGTCACACATTTCAAATGTTCCCGCACTTTTGTCCGCTCACGAGTTGGCGACGGGTGACACGTTTTTACGATTACACTCCCTCTAGTATTTAATAGATCTCAATGTTCCCGACTAGCCAGCACAGTGAATGCACTCGGAAAGAGACAAAACGCCCAAAATTTTTATCAAATGTGCCAACAAATCAGCCAAGTAAACCATGATAAAACTGATAAATCAACCAGCAACTGCAACCAGCAACCAGCACCAACAATCGCAAGTAATACTCAATGAGGCAAACACATCGCCGTTTATCAGGTGACAAGAGAATTTTCACGGAAAAGCAAGCCACGCAATGATGAATTTTAGTTGAAAGCTACAAAAATCGCCACAAGGTGGTGACAAAACAGGGGCAAATTCTCTTGATTTCAGATCTATCCTCAACTTTAACTTGTTGCCAAAAATTGCAGCTTCCATCTTAAAGTGGATTTCTCTTCATATTTCGAGTCATCTAAAGCTCAGCCACGATATTATTGTGTACAAAAATCAAAAAGCCATCCTGAGTAATCACAAATTAAGGCCAAAGACTAAACAGAACCTCCCAACCGTTTCTACCTCAAGATGACGCTGATTGTCATTTTTCTATTTGATTGAACTTTGCTTCCATAATTAAGAAGGCTTGGTCCGATGGCGAGTTGTTCATTTTGAGAACAAGAGAGGGCACCCAAGTAGGATGTGATGAGGGCATGCTAAATCATGTGAGAGCCATCTAGGTGAAGCAAATGTTGGTTTTCTTTAAGATCCTAAATACGATTCCGATTCAATTCATAAACCATTTATCAATTTTGTTTTGTTACAATAATTTTGAAATATGTTATGTAAAAACCGACAATAGAGCCTACAGGGTCCGCCAAAACCTTGGCATTTCACGAAAACAACTCTAACCAAAAAACTAGTGGGCTGATTTCCATGCTCTTTACCAACTTAAAAACTAGAAACAAAGCCACACAACTTATATTTCTATCAGTTTTTACGTTTTATGTCATAATTTTCAACCAACTTCGGTTGAACTACATGAAGTAGGGGCCCTCTGCGACAGCCTCCTGAATGTTCTTCACGTGCCTCACCGGGTTCCTCCTGGACATCTCCTTCACCGTGCGCACGTTGGCGGCCGTCATCTTGGTATTGGGCCTCCCGCCCTTGAAGTTGTACTTCGTGACGCCGTTCCTCTCCCTGATGGACTTCAGGATCTTGTACACGGCCGGGACAGTGTAGTCAACAGTCATAGCGATCTCCTTGGCTGTCTTCCCGGCCTCAGAGAGGAACTGTATAGGCGCCCTGGCCTCGTTCAGGGCGTTCTTCTTGACGATGCCGGCACTGGACGCACGAGACAGAAATCGGTGACTTTTGGAAAAATGGTCATAACTTTTTTGTTTCTCGTCGGATTTTCAAAAACTTGGGCCCATTTGAAAGGTATTTAAATGGTCTATCACGAGAAAAAACTTAGGCAGACTTTGGCATTTTTACTAGGGCTCAAGGACTCGGTCGCAAATGGACTTTAGTGCACTTTTTGCACGGCCCCCTGGGTCTCGGTGTGTCACTGGATCTCTTTTGTTTGTTATTGTTCTTAACCAGTTTAGACACCATACTGGACGCACAAAACGTTTCATGCCAATCGGCTGCTTCGTTACGTAGATATTCGCATTTATATCAAGTGCCAAGGTTTTGGTGGACCCTGTAGCTTACAAAGAAAACATGTTTCTCTCTGCTTGACCTCATTCAACTGAAAATATCATCAATTCCTCGGTATTTTGTGTAAGCCACAACCGTACATCTAATACCAAACCCTAGAACCTGATAATGGATCACAAATGTAATTCGGATTTTCTCTTACTCATTTATGCATCTGCTTCATTTAGCATGTCCTTCGCCCCTCACCGATAAAAAAGAGGTTCTTCTCTCTCCTTCTCCTTTTCGGGAGAATTATGTAAGATAAAATATGAACAAATTTGTAATGGATTTAACAAGATCAATATCAGTCAGGAGAAGGCAGTTGTATCTTAGCAAAAGAGAGATTGGTTGTTATAATTTTTGTTTTGTTAACATGGAAGAGCACATTAGCCAGAGGTGCATTGATGCCGGCCCCATTGTTGATGATATTGCCAACATTGTGGGGTCTTGCTCATCACTGTGCATGCATTCAAGAAGAGGTGGGAAGACCAGGGCACCACTAAAGGCTTTATATACAAAGAATCGCAAAGGTCTGGAATCGAAGGTCTTCTCTGATTAGAGGGTTCCTTGGGACCCAAGTTCTGATTGGTCAAGCAACCCCTTGCGCCAACGTGACTAGATGCAGCTTGTCTTGGAAGCTTTCAGGCCTCAAAAAATTACCAATTCGTGGCTTCTAAATCAAGATTAACATATTGAATGTTTCACGTGACTAAAAAAGAGAGGCCCCTACTAATTTATGAAGTTTTAGACATGAGATTGTATGAAAAAGTGGAAAGAGTCAACCCCTTTCTTTTTTGGACACCCTGATGATCTCTACTCCACATGAGATTGGGAGGGCAAGGAGAAGACAGGGGATCTCAGTTGCTGAACAAAGGGTGGCACTTTACATGCCATTTCCAAATTGGTGTTTCTGGACTTTCTGTGAGGAAAAGAAAAAAATACTACAGAATGTTGAAATTTCTTTATGTTTTAACATGGCAATTTGTTTCTGAAACATGTATCTATAGGATTGAAAGGCATTTAATCGCAATTTTCCTGGGACAATAGCTTTCAAGACATGCCGCATCTAGTCACGCTGCCGCAAGGGGTTGCTTGACCAATCAGAACTTGGGTCCCGAGGAACCCTCTAATCAGAGAAGACCTTCGATTCCAGACCTTTGCGATTCTTTGTATATAAAGCCTTTAGGCACCACCACCATCATAGGCTTTCTCCAGATTGTGTTAGATAAAGTGATTTATATTCACTTTGTTCATATTTTAAGTCTGCACACTATTTACGTAGTTATCAGGTTCAAATGTTGTCTTCGATGTTGAATTGACTATTAAAGCTGAGACAACTTTATTGTTCCTCCTACCGGTAAAGGGAAGACAATTATTGATCTTGATATTTCTATAATTCCGTAATCAAATCCATAAGCTAATACAGAAAACGGCATAAAAATCTGCAGAACACTCCGCAAGCCTCCAAGGATGAGTGCCAGAACATTGACTTTGTGCTCAAATAAAAAGCACCATGTTAGCCAAAAAACTGTCTAAAGTTAAGAGTATTTGTCAAAGTAGCCATCATTTGGTAAAACGTATCTCGAAAAGGACAAAATATTTTGCTTTCTACGAAAATGATATATAATATCTTTTTAGTTAAGAATATATCTTTATATATAATATCTTTTTCGTTAGAATTGTCGTGTTTAAGATAAATCTAGAAATGATTTTCCCAGAAATAAAAAGAATCAAACAAAGTGCTAAAGTGCTGCATTGTTAGATTTTACTCTTATTTGAAGATCCATTGAGAAATTCAAGAACATGGCATGGCATAAACGACATGCTAAAGTGCGGCAGTACATCAAAAAAGACGAAGAGAACGGTCCAGCTCAGTAAACATAAGCTAGGCCTGTTTGTCTACTCCGTAGCACCGTCGTGGCCTCTGGTGTCTCATTGCTTCACTAAAATTCTACGATCGCATCTCATTCTCGACCGTTTGTTGCGGAGCAACTGACCGTTTGAAATATTTGATCGAGCTCAGAACAGGAAAGAACAGAATCACCAGAAAAGAGCGGCGCAACACTACGGAGCACAAAATCAACAACCTTTTTCTCACTGTCCTCAGCAAAAAGACGTTACTTTGATACTTTTGCATTACTGCAAAAAAGGAATGTATGAAAATATACGAAATATGACCATAGCAGGTGTACAAAATATCCCGAAAGTTTTAGTTACTCTTATTTTCGATAAGATATGGCCACACTGTTTGAAGAGGCCAAGTTAACACTACAAATGTGTTTCGAGTTGGATTTTTGGCAGAGTTTTGCCATTTTGGTTTTTAGGGTCAAAAATCTGACTACAACTAAACTTTTCAAGAGACAATAGACCTTGTCTATCATAAAATATGGCAGCACTGCCAACTCGAAATCTATAAGTGTAACTACTAATAAAACTCGAAATCGAACTAGTTCAAGTGTTGCCAAATTGGTCCTTGTTTAGGTCTTTTCAAAAAGTTCAATACAACCTACCCTTTTTAGCAGCGATAAACTTCCTAGTCAAAATTGGCAGCACTCCTGGTTCGAAACACATCACAAGTTAACACTGTTTTGTTCACCAGAATAATGTTGCCCTTACTCAACCGATTTTGAACAACCTGCTTAACGTACTCTGACACAAAAAAACATCACTAGGGTGCATTTGAAAAGCTGTCAATATTTTTGGAAATTACAATGTCCGGACATCAGTCACTTGGACGATGGGAGCTCGGGGACGTGGATTGGGCATCCTTGAGGCTGAAATGTCCATTAGAACCATAGCCAAGACTCTCAAGGTGTCCCCCAACACCTTTTTTTGGAAGAAAAAGATTTATAGAGAGGAGAACCTTAATGATCGTCCAAGGACAAGGTGGCCTTCTGGCCTTATCTGCGTGGCCAAGATTGTCATCTCCAAGTCAGTGGGCAAGAGATACCATTCCACAGCGAGTTTAGCGGCAAAACTTGCTGCAAATGGTCACAAAACTTCCAAATCACCTGTGCACCGTTACATGAAGGATAAGCTTGTTGTTTTTTGTCTAGAAGACCAAAAGGCCGAAAATCACTAGCTATCACAATGGCTGGCAAGGCTAAAATTCTGCAAGGAGCAGAAGGGATGGACTGGTGATGGCTGGAGGCGGGTGTGCTTCTCAGATGAGTGTCCCATTCATCTGTTTCAGCCAACAAATGTCCAAATTGATCGACTCTGGGCGGGCGCATCCTAGTGTCAAAGTTCCCGTCCAACAAACTGAAGCACCCAGACAGAGTCCGTCATGGTTTGGTGAATTATGTCGTCTCAGGGTCTGTCTGAACTTTACTTCATTGAAAAAATGAGCGCGTGACGCCCCAATACCATGTGGAGAAGATCCTTGCTGGTCCATGTTTGGCAGCCTTCACCAAAAAGGCCAGGAGAGGTCCACGTTTAGTATGCAGAATGGTGAGCAACATGTCCTCTGCGATTTTTCAACAGGAAGGGGCGCCCAGCCACACATCTCATCTTGCTCAAATGTGATGCCAAAATAACCTCCCTGGGTGTTGGCCAAAGGCTATGTGGCCACCTAATTCACCTTACCTGTCTCCAATTGAAAACCTTTGGTTAATCTTGGAGCAAAGGCTGGCAAAGATGCCTGGTGGCACCCCCCTTAAACGACTCAAATTACAAGTGAAACAAGCCTGGTCAGAGATTGAACCCAACACTTTGGAGAACCTTTTTTATAACAGGAATGCCCTAAAGAATATCAAAGAAAATTCCTTTCCAGGGTAACAAAATTTTTTGGGACGTACTGTCTTAAGGTGAAATAATGGCGATTATTTCATTATACGGTTTTATCAATCCTGAAGCAAACAAGGAATGTATATCCTACCAATTAAATAAAGTCCAACATATTCATTCCATAGCAATCACTCATAGAAAACCAAATAGCATTTTCCTACAACTCCAACTTTGTTACCTTTTGATTATCCCATGTTGACTTGTGAGGTCGAATTTATGATTAAAGTTGATACACACACCGTTGAGGAGGAAAAAGAATCCATCATCTAATTCTATGTAGATCAGGGGTTCTTAAACTTTTTTGAGCCAGGGCTCCCTTAGAGCTTCTTGAGAAGCCCACTTCCCTCAAAGGCTTGCAATGTTTCTTGTGGTCCCATATGAGTTTGGAAATAAGAGTTCAAATACGTTATATTCATTAAGAAAAATTGTCATACTCTGATCAGCTCTCATGCAGCTGTTTTTAATTGTGTAACAAAGGAAGAAGGTCCGTAAAATGGTTACAAAAGCTTTTCTAAAGTTGCATTGTTTTATGAAAATGGACTTTGAAGTAAATTCACACGTCTTGCTTTTTCAAAACTTTCAATCAATTAAATCATTTTGGAGCATTGTTAGAAGAGAATGAATGGCATCATTGGAAAACTTTGACCGTTTTGGTGTTTTTCAAAAATTCTTTTGGGCCCCCAATTTAAGAACCGCTGAATCAAGATCATGGACTCATTTTCATATTTTAAAATGGAAAACATGCATCAACACCACTATACCACCCTACTAACCTCCAGAATTGAGTGCTGGATCATTGTAAAAGATGTTCCTTTTCCCTAATTTTGCCAACGCTATGAACATTTGGTGAAATTTCATTTCAATAGTGAACAAGACATGGTATTGTGCTCAATTAAGTTAATTAAAACTCGAAATTTGAAAAACTTAAACATAATCAATCAGTCAAGGAAGCAATTCGAAAGGAGCTAATATGCTTTTTTTTTTAAAGAAACGATGTTATATTTTTATTCCCCAAAACGCATGTTTCAAAATTCCTTACCTTTTAGAAATTTCAGCTTCTCCAAATTTGCAATAAAATTCTTATCTACTATTTTTTGAAATATAATTGTCCGTGGGAAGACAATGTGTTCAAACAACTAGGATTGTCCAAACCTGCCAACACTAACTCGTTGGTAGATCAAATTTCGTACTAATGTTAATTGTACAAATTAATTATATCTTAGACTAATTTGTTTACAAGGAGTCATATTCCTTGTCAAGGAAGTAAAAAGTTCGGAACAACAACAAAAATAACATTTATTCCTTCACAAATGGCGCCCAGATGTTAAAAAACACTTCAAAATCGTGATTTTTCACCATTTTTAACCAATTATGTTAACTTTTCGGTTTTCCCGATCATTTCGGCATTCTTCAACATTTTACAAACTATTTTGTCCAAAAATAAAACCAACTAAAATTTAACTTATTGCGTTTTCAGCAACTAAAAATCCACTCCAGCCTGATATACTGTACACCACGTTACGGTCTTAATTTCGAAAACACCATTTCTTCAATGCTTCCCATTTGAGCTCGCTTGTACATTTTTACATTCTTTACCCTCTCCATAGGCTAATGCGATTTGGCACCAGCGCTTTCGAATCATTTTAACGAGCCTTCCTTCTTCTCCTTTCCATTTCTCCGTCCCTCAAATCGCGGTTCCCTTTTCTCTTCCGTTGCGAGTGGTTCCGTTCAGGTTTGCCATTCGGTCACACTTTAATCACATTTTTTGAGTCAAAATATTTTTTTTTCACTCTGATTTCCACCATTTGTTCAAAAGAAGGGTCTATAGATTTCATACCCACAGAGGTGCTCACATAGGTTATTTGTGTTGCACTAGATTTATTCATAGTTGGAAAATGCCGTTTCCTTTGGCATTCATTTCTTGAATCCATGCCATTTCAGAACCTCAATTTTGAACGCTAAACATTTTTTGAGGCAATCTGACTTTCAAACAAGACAAAAATTTTTTTTTTTCAAAATTTTGCCATTTCAGGTCTCTTTACTTGCCTTTTGCATCTTTAAAAGCAGAATTTGATTTTCAGAAGCCTGCAACACCAAACAACATGTTAGCTTTGCAAGCATATCGAAGTCAATAAATCTAATTTCATGTTGGTATACAATAAAAGTCTTTTACTCATTAACATGCGATCCATTGTTCATAAGGAAATGTTGAACTGGGTTCCTTTTCCTAGAAATGGCAACACTGACACCTTACGGACATAAAGGCATGAAGGCCGTGGGTCAAGGCTCAACAGTTCCTCAACTGGTGCGTTCAGATGTGGAACTGACTTCTATCAAAGTCGTGGCAACCTTGACGTTGAGTGATCTTCTTCACTTCAACAACCTTTCAAGATTTCACGGCTGGAAAAGGGTTTAGTGTGGTGCCAAAGTCATGGGGAGTGACCTCGAAACCAATTTCTCGGCATCTTCGGTATTATCCTTGG
This sequence comes from Tigriopus japonicus, assembly GCA_010645155.1. Taxonomy (NCBI): domain Eukaryota; kingdom Metazoa; phylum Arthropoda; class Copepoda; order Harpacticoida; family Harpacticidae; genus Tigriopus; species Tigriopus japonicus. Next base: position 3,166,205 of record CM021315.1, read on the forward strand.
AAGGTGACAGTGACTCAGTGTCCTTGAGTTCCGTAGGAAATGACAGTGTCACCGTTTCAACAACCTTTGACACGGCTGCCTACATTGCTCAATATTTGGGACCACAACGAGTGGAATTGAAAGTAGCTGTTCCAATGACTTTGCTGTATTGCTTTTTGTGGCTCTGCGGAATGGCAGGTGATGACCATTTTTTACAAAAGTTACTATAAAAGAGAGAATAGATGAATAACGAGTGGAAATTTGCCGCAATACTTGTTTTGTGAAAAGGTTTTTTTCTGATTAACTTGTTGTAATCTTGGGCCGGTTTTTGTTGTTGGGTTGCGGTCAAAACCATTTTTCTTCATTTGAAGATGTTTTACAATTAGCGGAGAATCTGAGAGTAAAGGTTAATACAGGGGCAATTCAATTATTTATTAGACTTATGCGGAGCGAGCTGATGAAGTTAGAAATCCTGTCTTTGGTCTTTTGGTGTTATATATATATTTTTTTTTATCGAGGGGGAATATTTGACACTTTTGTTTTCAAATGGATGAGCGTTTGTGAAAAAAAATGAAAATTTTCCAGAGATATTTTAGTTAAGGACATAACATTAGTAATGTACCATTCGACGATTTTTTTTATGTTAGAAAAATGCAAAACTGTTATTAACCGAAATTGAAAGTTTCCACCGGAAATGGACTTAACCAAAACTAAAAGCGTTTTATTTCCAGTTTAGATAACGACTACTTTTTGTTGATGCAAATTTAGTAGTGGAATAAACTTCAAAAAACGCAATATACCTTTAGGACATATATACCTTTAAGTTAATTTTGGTCAAAGAATTGCAAATGCTTCCTTCTTTGGGTAACAAAACTTTCCATTTATTAAGAAAAACGCCTTTATCAAAGAAAACATTTTTGCCTAACGTTTTCAAGTCCTAGATTTGAAGCTATCTGTTTTATTTCCAATTAAAAGCTTTTTGTTAGGAGTTTTCGTCTATCATTAATTCACGTCGAATGAATCAAGGCTTGAAAAGGTACAAACCTCATTGTCAATGGTGTAATGATTGATTAATTTGCACAAGGTTGGCCTCCTTTGAGAGTACATACTGTACATCACATGTAATTACAGTTTAAATAATTTATGAAGAATCCTTAATTATCTTTAATGGTTGAGGCAGGATTGTGAACATCTCCAATGCATCATATTATTGTGAGCATACGATTCCTTTTTCTAACAAATAAAACTAAACATCAACAGAAATGGGCGATACATTATAATCTCATTTGGCTTCTGAGTAACAAAGTGCCAACTGTCAACACCTATAATTCCATCTCGCAAGATAAGCCAAAAACATTGTACATCTCGCAACGTTTTGGGTGCCCCTCCATTTTTGGAACCCAACCCTAACCACTATATTATCTGGATGACAAGGCTGATGAGAAGAATTGTGATTTCCGGAAGGAACATATCAAATGTGTTCTTCAGTAAACAACATCTTTTTAGGTAGGCAATATTAGAGACCCTCGATAGTTCAGAGCCATGCACGGTGTCAATTCAAGCACTTGAAGCTTTTTAGGATCACCCAACCTTTCTTAGAAACAAGTTCTTCATTTTGGGCAGAAAACACTCATCAACTTAGTTGTTTTTGGAATTAATTTCAAATGACTTTTGGCATGCAGTTGTAAACCAAGGTTAAACAATTGCCAACCATCCACAACCCCTGGGGCTCTCCTTGGTTTGAATCTCAGGCTTGCCAAGTCCTAGTGGCCTGTGATATTGATTTTTTGGAGTAGTCAGGGCTTTAAGATCTTTGCTTCAATGAGTGAACTTAGAGGCACCATTTGATCCATCAAGTGTCTCCAAGTGAACCTACAGCTATTTCTAAAGAAGAGGTAACAATTAATGCTTGTAGAAGCGACAGTAGGTGGATTGTCTTTTTTTTTCTTTGTGGGTTGCAGATATTTTAATTACTGGTACATGGAATGGGATTCATGTAAAGAAAGTTGATCATTAACTTTACTATATGAAATATAAAATTAACATTTGTATGATATTTGGTCTACCAACCAGTTGCTGTTGGCAGAGGTGTACAACCCATGAATTGTGGGTTGATCAGGAATCTGATCAACAAGCCAATCAGAGCCTATGAATGCTTATGAAAACATATAGTATCAGATACCTTTCATACCTTCTCTGAGTACTGTACAACCCTGGCTTTTGGAGTCCCTCCAAATATGAGAGCTATCAGCCAATCAGTTGTGCCAAATCTCTTGCTACAATTACCCTTGCACTAAACCCAACATGTCTCTAACTCATCTAGGGACTCTAAATAATGTGAATTGTAATTTCAGCTCAATAGAAAAATTGAGCTGAAGGTCAGCCTTCTAAAACCTTGCAACACAGAGTATCCAATAATGAGTTTGTCCCTTTTGTGGTAGAGAACGTAGACGCTAGTTTGTATAAAGGAAAACTGATTCAGTGTATGAAACCAAAAACAGAAGTTCGCGTTCTTGGTAGAGACACTGATATAGAGCCTGGCCAATAAAATCTATGAAAACCCAACCAACACGGACTGTCTGTGACGTCATCCAACATGCGGGAAGCTATGTTTCTGATCAGAAACACATCTAAACTTTTTAGCTCATTTGATAGTGCAGTTTGGTTGGTGAAGATCCTTAAACCTGTTGCAAATGTGTCCAAGGTATTTACCTGATTTGCAAAAATGAATTTTCATTAGTGTGGAGTTTAAACAAGGGCCGATTAATGTCTAATGATTGGATGATTGACAAGAAAAATCTGTGTGATGTGAAAGCTGTCCCTTTGTGTTGCACAAGTTTTTCCACGGCAGGTTGCAAGGTTGGGTTGCCTTTTGGAGAATTTGCACTTTGTTCATGCATATGAGCAAACATGAATTTGAGTTTAATTTGCAACCCTGCTAAGAAGTCACAAAATTTAGGGACGCTTTGCCTTTTGGTGCTCCATAAAGAAAATAAAACAGTTTATGAAGACTGGTAGACACAGGGGAGTACGATTTCACATGGGTAAATTGGCAATCCCAACACCAAGTCAGATCACTAAAAATCTACAAAGAGAAGTAGATTGAACTTCATCAAAATCAGCTCAATGTTCAACTGAATTTGCTTGTCCAATCACCAACTTGAATTATTGCCACTGTATGTTAGCCTAAGACGGCCAGACTCTCTATTAGGATCCCTAGTTCTTGGCATCTACGTCCATCTTTCAGGGGTCCTTGGAGCAAGATTGACATTTCCTGTTACCAATCGTACGTACGTATTTGATTTGATAAGTGACCAAGGCCTTGACCAATTGCTATGGTTCGTGTTCGAGCTTAATTACCGACTTCTAAAAGCTACCTCACGACAATTTTGATGTAAGAGTTGGAACACGACAGTGTTCGGTAGAAGCAGCCGGATCTAAAGAAATGCGTATTTGGTGGGAGCAATCAATTGATTGGCAAACGACAAGAGATAACGATATGTGTTTAGCTCTTGTAGCGTTATAGCCTTAGTTTATTTGCTAATCCATTTCTTGGCCACAAACGCTTCCATTCGCTTTCTAGAAGGTGGCGCAATCAAAGAAGTTCGATAGTTTATGCTCGTTATTGACGGTTGTGAACGGTTAGTTTCGATTTCAACACCCTTAGGAAACATAATGAATTGCTTTTCTAGCAGGTGTTGTCAGCAGACGTCTCATTCTAGATGCTAAACTTACTTTGGATGGTGTGTCTTTGCCAATAAACCAAAGCTTATGGGTTCTTCAACTAGGGTCCCCGAAGGCTTTCTATCAAATGGGTCACATGTTAAAGCATGTAAGATTTTTTCGAGTGTACCAAGATCAAGTATGATGAAAGGCCTTTGAGTATACCCTCAAGTCATCAATTGTGTTGAGACTTAGGAGGTTGGGCGGTTATATGCCTTAATATGAGACTCAACCAAGGAGCGTCTCAAATGCAAGATGGATGATTTGTTGAAGTTCGCGTGATTGCTTACTCAGGCCCAAAAATCCTCCAATATGGTGATTAATAAGTTCTGAAATTTGAAAATAACAGAATTACTCAGACTTGGACAGTTTAATACAATAAAACCTGCACAAAAGTTGCTTGACTTGGCAAATTTTCTAGGTCCCTGGAAATGATAGCTATTTTACACTTAAATACCTCTGCTTACACGTGCCTAATAATATGCTCATGCTATAAGGTAGAAAATGAGGTAAAGAAAATCATACATTGTTAGAAAGAACCATTTAAACATATTTTATTTCTTTTTTTGGAAACCATTAGGGAAGAACTGGCCCTATTCTGGTAAACGTTTTACCACAAAAGGGCGAACTCATTCATTCTGAGGTCTCTTATGTACATAAGTTTGAGAAGGCATAAAATTTCACTCCGGCATTCGATTGAGCTGAAAATTGAAAAACGTCGTCTACTGAATACAATCAAAGTCTCGTATTCAGAAGAATGCAATTCTTCTGGAAATCATGATTCTCTCCGTTAGCCTCCCACTCCAGAAATTCAGTGCTTCTTGATCATAGTTAACCAGGGAATTCATGGCTCTATTTTGGCCTCAAAAGTTGTGCAGTGCCGTTACAGTCTGCTTTCTTAACTAGAAATGAATATTTGACAACTTGAACAGTGTAGGTAATTCAATCTACTAAAAAATTGGGCTATTTAATGGCTGGCTTTCCTCATGTTTTTCCAAAAGGGAAAAAAATGAAACTATAGTAGTATTTTAGTTTCAAACGTTGGGATTATTAATTTCACGCAGTGTTCATTACATGGTATCCCCAATCCCAAATATGTCATTTTCTACGTTGTATCGTCTTAAAATCAAAAACCTGAATAACACAAGATAATTGATGACGTTTGTGATATGTGCATGGTTTATAATGTTTAATAATGGATGATCCTCAAAAGATTTTTTTCGATGGAAACGAGCAAGGTTTTCGGCTTTGATTGACTTAAGGATAGGATAATCCATCAAGTAATACTTGAATTAATGATGAACGAATCTAAGAATATATTTTTCAAAGCAACCATTACCCATGTCCTTCAAGTGGGTGAACGTTTTGAAGCATGCATATCAGCCCAGGATAACAAAAATGAGCATCCTTCCTATCCTTTTAAGTACGACATTCAAATGTTGCCTTTTTGAACTCATGACAACACTTCGAATAAAATTCACTTTCTGAGATGAGCGCCAATTCTCGTGTTTATGAGATTCTACCAGATAAATGTAAACCCTGAGAATGAGCGCAATTGCCCATATCAACGTTTTTCAAAGTTGGAGAAAAAACATTCAAGAGCAGTAGAAAGCTTTCCTTTGAGCTTAGGAGGTCTTTTTTTGAAGTCACCAAGCAAATTTGGTGACAAATACATTTGCCAGGAGCACTTGCAAGACATTGAAAGGCATAAGTTTTGCGCAATAGATGCTATTTTCTTTCGATTCTGTTGTTCAAATGTATTGCAGGTTGAGTTTATTTTAAGCCCCAGGACAAATATGCCCAAAATAAAATAAATTTCTTTTCGGTCGAGAAAAATTGTAATGAAAAAGTGTTTTGCCACCATAAAATGTGAAATGAAGCAAGCCAATATTGAACTTAAATTTTAGGGACAAGGTTAGTGCTGAGAAATTGGATTACAAGAAAGAACAAAGCAACCTTCCCGGCATCAGGCCTGTGATGTAATTGTAATTTCAATAAACAAATACGTAATTGCAATTACATTTCTAAATAATTGTAATTGTAATTAATTACATTTAACCAATGTTATTGACATTTTTCAATTACTAATTGCAATTGCATTTTCACTTACATAGGAAATTTTAGGATTAAGCATGCTGCAGTATCCCCCGCCTTGCCAATAGTTTTCATAATAAAGAATGATTTACCCAAAAGTCAAAATTTTTAGATGCTCTTTACATATTTTGCAATTAAAAAGAAAAAGTTCCTGTCGGGTATCAAAAATCATGTAATTGAAATATAATTGAATGTAATTCGCCTACTTTTTGAAAGTAATTGTATTTATAATTAATTACATTTGAAAATAAAGTATTTGTAATTGTATTTAATTACTTTTGAGACCAAATTAATTGCTATTGTAATGTATTACATTTTAAAAAGAATTGACATAGGTCTGCCCAACATAGCCTAAATGCATGAGCTCTCCCTTTAATGCTTAATAAAATTTAGAAGACAGATAAATCATTATTCTGTGAAGAATTGTGTTTTGAGTTTTTTGAGAAAATAGTTTTTTGTTCCGACGTTTTAATTAGCTGAAAACCAGAGATGAGGAGTGATTGTAATTGAGATTAATATAAATTGATAAAATGATACCTTGTTGGTACTTCTTGATGTTTTTCATTCTTTTCTCTTGATAGACGCCTTATCAAAAATTGGAAATATAATTTTACCAAAGTTTCAATAAGGATCTTAAAACAATATTGCGTTACGTAATAGAATCAGTTTGAGGAGCCTTTTTCAAAAGTTTGATGGGAAAGGTTCACTTGAAACGTGAAAGCTTGAAGAATGCATATTTTTCAAGACATAGAAGCTCTTTCGTTTACTATTCATGTTCTGTATTTAGAAAATGATAAATATATTTTCATTTTTCAGGAAACGTGACCACGTGCTTGGTTGTGATCAGGAATCGCTACATGCGAAATCAAACGTATATTTACTTAACCAATTTGGCCATTACTGACATTCTCACGTTACTAGTTGGTAAGTTGGATTCAGTAAAAGGATTGTCAAAGGACCGCATCAGTTGTTTCGATGAAACTGTCATTCTATTTTTACCACTTTATTGATAAAGGAATAATTGAAAAGGTGAAACAAAAACTTTTTTATTGTATTGCCATTTCTAAGCAAATATTGGAACTAAAATTTTCAAGAGCAGGTTTTTCTCTACTCAGAAACGAACCATTTTTGTTGTCACCTCGAACAGTTTTTATTTTGCCGTCTTGACGACACGAATTGAATCATCCCAAGATTTCCACCAGGATTTCAGTATGGTTGTGAACGTTTAGGAAAGAGCAAATTTCGATTAGCAGCACATAATCATCAATTTCAATTAAAGCGAAACATGCAAAGGTGAAGGGTACTAAAATTAGCGCTTATCCACATCGCAAAGCGCGCAATCCTTTTGAAAAGAAAAGACAACCACGATATGTTACCAAAACTTGGTCATTGATTCAAATTTGATTGGTGTGCACATTCGAATTTTTTCAACAATTCGACCATCAAAATACATCCTTAAACATCTGAATTGAACAGTCAATATTTCTAATAACTTATTTCTTTGGCTTCTTGAAGTCTGGAAAATAAGTTGGAACTGTCTATGTGCTCGAAATACAAAGTTTTCAGTCATTCAGCAAGTACCTGCGAATTAAAATATAGATATGTTCTTTGAAAAGACAGAGTATATAATGGTTAAATTGCTAAACAAGCACATTGATTTTAAATGAAAGAAATATGAAACACAAATTGGCGTGTGTTTGTTCTTGATGATGTCCCTACTACATTTCTCTCAAATTATATTGACTAGTGCAATTTAAAAAATATATAAGATATTTATTAAATGTAGTGATGGACCGAAAGGGCTCATAACCGAAACCGAAAGTTTCGGCCGAAAGAGGGCTTAACCGAAACCGAAACCGAAACCGAAAGCAGCTGACTACAAAATTGTTCAAATGCAAAATCTGCCTTAAAAATTAGAATGCTCATGTGTTCGATGTTGGGTAGTCGCAAATATTGAAAAATCGGAAAACTTAAATTTCAGAGGTTTTTGGACCATTTTTTTTGATTTTGTTGTCAAACTCCATTTTACATAGTGCTTGTCTGCTTTCGGTTTCGGTAGGCATAACCGAAACCGAAACCGAAATTTCGGCCGTAATTTCGGCCGAAAGCGCTTTCGGTCCATCACTAATTAAATGTTTTGATGGCGCACTAAGTGTGGCAATGACTTAAGACAAAAGAACGCATTATGATGAAGGTTGGTCAGAGGATTATTCCCGGCATCACGGGGCGGGATTCTCTACCTCTGAAAATGGGATAAAGATCAAATGGGATCATTGGATCTATTAGGACACAATTCTTTTTTTGCATATTTATGCCCTAATTTAGAAAAATGCTGGTTTATCCTGTTCTCCGCATCACAAGGATGGGATTAAACCAACACTGATTATGACGGATGATTTAGAGAAGTAAATTACACTACGGAAGATGGCTCCTTTGAACAAGGTAAAAAGAGTTCAAATAAGCGGAAATAGCAAATCAGTGACAATAGGTTTATCTTACATATAAACTTCAGACGAGTTAGGAACTTGCTTTTTTGTTCTTTTTTGAGAACAATCAAGGTCTCCCTGGATTATTATGGCAACTAAGACAGCATATTTAATTACAAAATGGTCAAAATAGATGTTGTGTTGTCTGAGGTTCCAGACAATTCATTTATCTCATCATCCTCTTTCTGTGATTTAAGATTAATGTGGAGTGCTTTTGCTTTGCCTGAGGGTGGAGGATATTAAACAAAATGGTCAAATGTCATCGTCTATTCCGGTCATTGTCTTCCTTTCATCATTGTCAGTTTAACTTCTATTTACGTATTCCCTAAGACAAAAAGGGAATAGGCAAAAAGGGTCCAAGTAACGATGAATAAGCCTGTTTTTTGTCATTTATTATGCCATAAAGAGGCTTATAATGGGAGGGATAGTGTTGAGTGCTGTTGGATTTCGAGTTCGATTTTGGCCATATTTTTGCCAGTTTGGTCCGTAAGGGTCAAAAAGCTTACCACGACTAAAATTTTCAAAGGGCAAGATACCTTATTTCCAAGTAAATTATGGCAGTACTGCCAACTCAAAATCCATATCTTTAACTATCGATAGAACTCGGACTCGATTTTGGTTCGAGTGTTGCCACATTGGTCCTTGTTTAGGTCTTTGGTCAAAAAGTTTAATGCAACCTGCCATTTTTAATAGCAATTACACTTCGAGTAAAAAATGGCAATGCTCCCAACCATTTTACCCATCACTAGTGTTAAAGACTTACTTACTCTACATAAAGAAGCTCATGGGAAAGAAGCAAAAACTTGACCCTAGCGGCAAATGGCGTTAACGCGAAGCTTCAAAAAAGCCCAACAAACCGAGAAGCTGGAGAGAAAAAAAATGCAGGAAAAGGAACTTTTCGACACCAACAATATTAACATTATAACTTGAGCACTGCTTATTTTGCAATTTGACAACTGAATAGAGGTTGTGAACAATTCCAAATCTAGTGAAATCTAGCCCTTTTATCCTCATATCTGTGCTGGTCAGCTAGGCCGAAGTGCAGAGGCACAGTAGGGTAGCCAAAATGAGAAGATAAGCAAGTGCATGGTGGGGTGGTTTGTTAAACCTAGTCAAGAAATAAATGCGTATAAATCTCTAAAGACAGTTATGTCAAGTGAATTTACTTAAAGCTAATGTTCTGGTTAGGATAATATACTTTTACATACTTAAGACGACAATTGTAAAATGAGTATCAATATGTGACCAATATGTGATTATCTTTGAGCTTTTACCTCCCTTTTGTTTGTCTCCACTTATGGGGGGAAATTGTGAAAAAACACCGATATATTTAGTTCACATTCTCTATAGATCAATATTGGCAAGATTTACTTAAACTGATCGCAAAATCGAATTTCTTTGCAATTTGGACTTCCTGAGTTGTTGTTGATGGTGGCGACAACAACGGCAAACAATTGAAGCTTAAAAAAAAACCAACAACTTGGCCTAGTTTTCGCTTCTTTCCCATGAGCTTCTTTAACTCTACACATCTTTACTACATTTGGCTAGTATAAGTGTCTTGTGGTATAAGTTCATCTAAAGCTGTCAAGGCATTCAGAGCTTCAATTAGCGAACCTGTGATCACTTTCGAGGGTGAGATAATGGGTGGATTGAATGAATTAACTAATTGAGCAACAAGTATTATGAGAAAGAGAAGTAAAGTGAAGGAAATTAAAAAAATGAACAAAAATTAGTAAAATATAAACAGGTGGCAAAATCTAAAAATTGGCTCTCAAAACGTCGTTTCTTCTAGCTCCTTTTGTCCTATAATTGAGAGTCGAAAAAAGCGACCACCAGCGGCATTTATAGCATTTCCTGTAATGGAAAGTAGAGAAATTCCGAAAATACGCCCTTCATTTTGCTAAGTTTGAATGTCTTTCGTACATCCCCAGTGATTTAAAATTGGCAGCAGCTAACAGCAAGTTGTTAATTATTGTATCAAAAAACAGTCTTAAATTTTAAAGACATCGAGATTTTTGCCTCATTTTAAAGTTATTACAAGTTTGAAATGTCAACTTCAGTTCCAAAATTAGTCACCCTCTACAAATGAAGAAGGAGAAAAAGGGGAAAAGGAGAAGGCAAGAGCCACCAATTTCAGGTGTTCAAAAAGGAGTTGGGGAAGCTTTCAGACATGTGGACTTTTGGACACCGTTGTGACAAACCAATGTAATTTTGGTGCATTACAAGAACACAACTTTTGAAGTTAGAATAAATGGCTCTAGAATGAAATCAAAAAGAAATACCAAACACTGATAAAACTTGCATAAAAAGCGAAAGAAGTTACAACATAGACAGGGTCTCTTAACCCTGTGTACACCCCACGTTTTGAATCGTGAGACTCTATAGAGACGAGGTCAAGTTCTAACGCTTTCATGAGCGATCAGCCTGTTCAAAATCAAAACCAGAAATACTGTTTACAGCTTTAAACAGCTGGCCACCCTTAAAACTTTAGTAGGCTGATTTGCTTTTGCCAATAATTTGGACAAGAAATTGAATTGAAACAAACAAGACACTACTTTTGTTAAGTAATCTCCAAATTTTTCTTCCGTTGGGCATCTCAATCAAAATTGACATGCCCAAGTTGATAATTGATGAGTAGAAGAGTGTAATCAGACCAATTCAGCTGGGGATTCTGGGGCCAAAATGACTACGGATGTGTCAGAGTCAAGACTAACCCTCTACAAAACTCGATCAAATTCTAAAAGCCTAATTCGCATTCTTCCTTTTTCAATCAATCGAAACAAGAAAGTTTCCCTCAAGTAGCAAACTTAAACTAAAAAACTCCCAAGCCTATTTTTGATCCTTATCAGTCCCTATTAGTGATGGGAGGCAAACAAGAGCTTGGGCAAGCGGTCCGGTACAGTACCTTGGACTTGCCGAAACTTGGGTCTCCTTGGGTGCCTGTACAAGTATTTTTCCCACCTTACAGGTTTGCCAAATTTGCTAGGAATGAAGACTAAACCTTCGGCATCAGAATTTCAATTAACCAGAAAGTTTCAGCCAAATAGGGCCCATGCCCTTGTTAGGATGGATTTTTAGATGAAAATACACAATTCAAAGCTTATGTATCGAGAAATGCAAAAGCTTTTGAGAATATTTCAAAAAAAAAAAAAAGAGTTGGCATCTAATATTTTTTTCTAGCAACTCTGAGTGACCGAGCTTGTTCCCAAGTGTGACTGTTAAATCTCATTCTTGATTGGCCCGAAAAGTGTATTCATGTGTGGCTTAGAACGGAAACTAAAGAAAAAACATGGTTTTGCAAATGCTATCCAAATCAAAATATTTTTTGTTTCACTTCCACTGTTTATTGCTAAATTATTAAGGTCAAAAGATCATCGAAAATGTAACTTGACATTCTTTTCTTCTAAGTCACACTGCGAATATCTTAACTCTTCAAAGAGCAACTGCCGGCAACTGCATCTTCCAATGTTCCTTGAGCTTGGGAAGTGTATTGGTGTATTGCCCAAGTAATGCTTGTCAACAACTTGTGCTTGGGGTGTTTGTGATGACTCATTACTTGCCCAAGTCACATCACTAGTCCCTATCAAGTTTGGCCCCGAAATACCCAGCTGAATTCGTCCGAGTGCACTCATTTAGGGTCGCTAGAAATCACTTGATGTGCAATATTTCCTAGACGAAAAGTATTGAGAGTACATTATGTTTTAAGTTTTTTCTTTTTTGTCAAGCTTATTTTTTTAAATCATATTTTTTCATTTTTTAGTAACTTTATTATCATATATTTATGACTTACATTTTCTGAAACTTTTCGATAGAACAATTTGCCTCGTGCAAACAAAAATAAATGCGGTTCAAGTATGTAAAAAATGGCTATATTTGGCTTCATTGTCACCATCTTCATTTAGAGTTTAAGTGCAGTAAAATATGGAAAAAACATCTTTGTTAAAGTCAAAAATGGTAGGTGGCTATTTAAAATGTTCCATACACAATAAAAAAATAAATGTTCAAACACGATTCAATTTGAACGTCCTTTCGTTAAAAATGTCCAGAATTTGGCGCATTTTTTACTTTACGTTGAATGCATTATTCGTAATCGTTTTATCGGATCATCTGTTGTTCTTGTGTGAAGCAGAAAAAACACTATTGGAATATTAATCGATCTAAATTTTCACACAATCTCGCTCTCCAATAACAACATATTGAGAAATGCGTGTAAATGTAATCAGTTCTATTTATTCCACAAACAAGGAAGAAATAATGAAAAGTGAAGGAATCGAGGAAGACAAGTCCTTTCATCGATCCAAAGGCTTCTTTATCAGATATGGGTAAAGAACAAAGATTATCAAGAGCCTAGCTTTCCCTTTATTTCTTTCTTTCTTTCTCTGGAACACTTCTACCAAATGAAAGACCATTCTTCACGAGTCATGAATGAGAGATTCTTGATGTTCGAAATTGATGGTAATTCATTCGGACACTTGTAAGATTACTCAAGGATCACGGAACACCATTTCACGCATTTCCCTTCTTCTTTAGATTAATATTGGTCTTGAGGTCGACTCATCGTCGATCTCTTATAAGAAAGAATCTTTATCAATCCGATCATGAGATTTTTTCAGGAAAACTATCGTGAAAACAAAGGGAAAAGAGGATAGTTTAATCATAGGTAGACTGGCTTTGTATATCTTCAAAATGCATGATTTTCGGAATGATATCAAAAATCAAAATGAACATTTCTTTTACTCATATAAATTGATATTTGGTGAACCCATGTGAAGAGAAAAAGTATAATTTTTCATGTGAGTCGCTCTTGAAGCTATTTTATTTGTTTACAGGGTCGTTTAGTAGTCTATTTAAATCATAACTTCGAACCAGTTTGTTTAGCAAAAAAATGTAAAATAATATCTATTCATAAGAAATCCTTCTTTCAATTCTATACATTTATATCCAAAAATCGTGTATTTAAACGAGTTTCAAGCCCAGTCAAAAATTAAATGCCTTAAGTAAGTGATTCCGTTTTTTTTCTTTTTTCACAGGTTGCAACTAATATTTGTTTATTTTCATCAAAGATATGAAAGACGGGCCCAAATATTGAAAGGTGAATCTAAAAGATCTAAGATCAATTTAGTAGATTCGTGATGGAATAGACTTGACAAAACTATCAAAAAAGACACTGTAGCTACAAGCTCAAATCGTCAAATGTAAGAATATAGTTTTTGATCTCGCAAATAAAAATGGAAATTATTTTTTTGTTTCTCATAAAGAATCATTTAAGTACACATTTTCTGCAAAAAAGTTTGTACGTTTTCATGTCCACAGTACGAGAGTTATTGAAAACCGAATCGAAAGAAATTTTATAAACAAATCTATGTCTTCTTGTATTTTGTGTTATGATTCTCCAAGAACCAAATCCAAAATGGACCAAAAGTTTAAAAGAATTTCACAACGAATATTCTGTGTTATGATTCTCCAAGAACCAAATCCAAAATGGACTAATGGTTTAAAAAAATTTCACAGCGAATATTCTGAGCTCATACCTTTGAGTCCTCTCCATATTTTAGCAGCTATTTATCATAAACAATTGAAAAAGGGAGTAAATAAAATTTTGACAGATATCTAAGTAAGCTCTAAAAATGTGTTGAGTGTGTGCACAAAAATAAGTGAATGATGTGTAATGAATCAAGATCTGACTGACAAAAAACAAGTCAACCAAACTTGTTTGAATTTTCATACTAACATCATATAATTTTTTAAGTACCATGGAACACAGAAAAATCGAAACAAAAACTGAAAGGTGCAATACATTTTTCGGTCTCCTCCTAAACAATCAGTTTTTGTTCTAGCAATGCCCTTGGAAGTGTATTCAATGTGGCATCAATATCCTTGGACTTTTGGCGAGTATGTTTGTGATGTGAAAACCGTTTTAACCGAGGCCGTCACGTGTGCTTCCATCCTCACTGTGGTCACTTTTACCGTAGAAAGGTGAGCTAATCTCTCCTCTAGTCACTCACTCATTAAGGGCCATTATCACCGATATTTCCTCAGGTACTTGGCCATTTGTCATCCTTTACTCTTGGCCACTCATTCAAAGGCTCACCGAGCGTTCTGCGTCATCATGGGTATTTGGGCCTTTGGGATCTCGTACTCGATCCCATGGATCATTCCCACCAAGGTATGTGGATTAGGAGACGAGACGGTCTTGAAGACCATTGACGTCTGACTAACTCGTTTATTTGTTGAAGGTCAACTATCTGACTCATCCTGAAAGTGGAGCTTCCATTCCGGAGTCTGCGTGGTGTGCCATTCCGTTCCAAGATATGAGCAAGGCCAAGATCCCACTTATAATGATGATTGTGACCACCCTTCTGTTTTTCGTCATGCCTTTCATTGTGGTCACCACTTTGTACTGTCGGTAAGCGTACTTAATTGATATGTAGGAGGGTTTCTCAACAACCCTCATAAGAAGCAAATGTTTACTTATGAAGAGGACCTTTGCTTTACCCTACAGAAGATTTTAATCCAAGCTTTCATTTTCGCCTATAGATGGCACTGAAGGCTGCACAATGGGTGTTTTTTTTCACCCAATTTCAAGGGAGGAGACGTGGTGTCGTGGTTAGCGCAGTTTCCTTTAGTGAGAGAGGTCCCAGGTTCGATTCTCCTCCCCGACCTTTCTCAAGGAAACTTTTAGACGTTAATCCACACCCACAGACGGAGAAC
>CM021315.1:3181374-3322887 GCA_010645155.1 Tigriopus japonicus
GAGCTTCAATCAAAGAGAAAAATGACAATCAACGCCATCTTGAGGTAAAATTGGTTGCGGGTGCTTCTTTGTAGTCTTTGGCCTTAATTTGTGAACACTCAGCATGGCTTTTTGATTTTTGAACACAACAATATCGTAATTGAGTTCTCAAAGGCACAAAATATGAAGAGAAATTCACTTTAAGATGGAAGCTTACACTTTTGGCAACAAGTTTAAGTTGAGGATGGATCTGAAATCAACAAAATTTACCTCTGTTCTTGCTCCATCTAGTGGCGATTTTTTTAACCTTCAATTAAACTTCTTCATATAAAGGATTTTAGCCCAAGTTTAAAATAGACGCCAATAGATGGCGCGGAACATGACGTTAAGAAAAGAGAAAAGTTTGCGAGTTTTGATGATGATGATGATGATGATGATGATATTTTATTCATCGTTTTGCGCAACATTCTACGCTTAAAATCCTTCACACAGTGAATGGGAATTAAATTGAATATTTTGCTTGTGGTGCCATCTTTCGTCCACAAAATGAAAGACTTCAGTAAAGGTGTTGTTTTGATGGCAGATTTATTATTTAATTAGAGCTCTTTTTTGGATTGTTGGTGCTAGGGTCGTTTGGTGAAATTAAGAGATAATCAGCGCCATCGCGTGGTAAAAAACAATTTCGAGGTTTTGGCGAAACATTCTGCCCTCAATTTTCTCAATCCCAAATTCTAAGACTGAAAACATGAGATTAGAACAATTTTGATTAATAAGCAGCAATTATGCCAATGATTTCAAAAAGTGTTCACTTCTAATACATCAGACTTTGTCCCATATTTGTCTCCATTTAGCAACGAATGTGAAAGCTGCAATAAAGTCTTTGCCTTTAAAAGAGACTATCTTAGTTGAGACAGACTCTCGTGGTTCAAACTTTTCGGCCACTTTTCAAAATATCAGCGAAAAAGTTTCGAGACTTTAAGATGTCAAACATGTGGTCGGCAAAATAGCATAGATATACAAGGTTGTTACAAATTGGAGTCCCGCACCAAATTTGGAATTATTCGTGACACATTACGTTTGTTATGAAATTGTACTAATACTAATTAAAGAAAACAGTTTGAAGTATGCTCATGCAAAGTATTTTCGAATTTGATTGACTCTTTGTAAAACTATGATTTTGTTTTCAAGAGCGACTCTCCTACTCTATGTACGGACGCTCTATTCTCAAAAAACATCCTTACTTTGAGTGCCCAATAGAAGGACCAATATTGCCGTAATTCATTAGCCGACACATACAAAGTGTTAGACATACACCTGTACTTTTCAAGTTAATTTAACCTCAACTTAACTTCATCGTCTCCTATTGTCAAAATTTACCATTGATGATTTTGGGACTCTAATTTAAAACAACCCTGTATAATCCACTTAACATAGTTACAAGCCATTCATTCAGTCATCCAACTAAGTATTTGAGAAACATACCAGAAGTATTACTTTTCATTTTTAAAATCGAGCTCCGTCAACTTAAAAGGATGATTTAGGAACGTCAGTGATTCTCGTCCTGTGTAAAGGAATCCCTTGTGTGTCTTTGTTCAGTAAAATGAGCTAGTTGGTCCAACTTGCGTGGCTCAAAACATTAATGGCTCTTGAACACACTTTTCGAGAATGGCAAGAAAGCGAGAGAGTCTGGCAAGATTACGAGGGAAAATTAGGGGTCTTTACATGAAAGAAAGTTATCCTACCGGAAGGAACACGTTTGGGTTGTGCAGGAAACTTGATATGGATTTCCCATAGTCGCCCAACCTTTTAGTTGATGTGCCCGTTTGAGTGTTTTTTTGTGCCCATATTTCTGGAATGGGCCATCCAGTAGGTTTTGCTTTTAGAAATCAAGTAAGTCAGAAAAGTTTGCAATCGAGGATCAGTTTTGATCATTTACTACTTAAACGTTGAGCTTCGCCCTTCACTTTTTAGCTTAACAGTCTACTTTCCACAATAAATAAAAACTATTAATGGAATAGAATTCCCTGAACAAGAAAAAATCGTAATCAAAAGAGTATCTTTTGTACAACTTCATGAAGAATTGACAAAGGGTTCCATGGTTTAACTAACAGAAATGTTACTTTGGGTCATAGCAGCGTCTAAAAAAAAGCACAGGGCGAGTGTGGCTTTGTGTTCCATGTTGATGTTGATGATCATGCAAATTTAGATGTCGAAAGAAATCAATATTGATAAACAACACTTAAGAGGGAAATTTAAAAGAAAGAGCGCCCTGATATAACTAGTATTTGAATAATTGCTAACTGAAGTCGTGCTTCGAATTTTAGCACCTACCCTGTAAATACACATCTTGATGGTTTACGTGAAAAAGATTTAGTGTGGTTTGATGATCATGAATTGTAGCTGAAACTGCAGAAGCTCATGTGAAAGAAGCGTCGTCAGAACACAAGTGAAGGTGACTTTATCATGAAGCTTTAAAAAAGCCAAACACACCAGGATATACAAGAGAAAAAAAAATAAAGCAAATAGGAGACTTTGACCGAAAAATATCTATGCTAGAGCAGGAATCCCTCTTATTTTATGATCCAATGACTGGATCAAATGCTACTGGCAAGATCAATGTAAATTGATTGCAAAATCGACTTTCGTTATAACTTGAACTTCCTGATTGATGGTGGCGACAACAACGGCAAACATTTGAAGCTTCGAAAAAGCCAAACAACTTGACTGCGTCGACGCTTCTTTCCCATGAGTTTCTTTAGCTGAAACTAGTCGCTCAAGTATTTAACAGTAGCATCTATTTTCTACAAACATTCTCGAGTTGAATTTTGAGCACAAGTGATATACTGGAACGATCCTCAAAATAAGCTTCATTTGCTAGTTAACACCCCGTACTAAATTTGGAAAGCAGACAAGCAAAATAAAGAAAGAATTCGTGATCCATCACAAAAATTACTTTGTCTTTTATACATTTCATGGCAAAATAGCATATTAAATTTTGCAAATGCTTTTACTCAGGGGTTTCATTTCGGTTACGGTTGAGTCCCATGTTAGCTGAAACTTGAGGTTTTGGTAATGGGTCCATTTGGCTCATCCTAATTAAGTCAAAACCATCCTAACCCTCTCGATAACCACAACCACCAACCAAACGTTCAGCCCTAATCAGGCAAATAGATTGAAATGGGATCCTGAAAGAATCATCATGCGCAAAATCTCTGACTTCTTTTCTGTTTCTTGTCAATTTCTGAGTGTGCTGAGGTACATTTAATGTCTTCGAGACCCACTTTGTACCTATATGATGGGTCAATACCTTCAAAAAGTCAAAGAGACCCTCTGATTGACGACCTTTGTTGAAGATGATTATGACTCTTGAGAAAAGTTTTGCGAAACATTTGCAAAGAGTACTTTGCTAGTGCTGAAAACGTAAGAGACTTTAACTAATCTTAAAAAGCTTTTTTCTGATAAAAGAGACTTGCTCAGGGAATTACTTTACGGCTTTAGGACTGAATCTGGAAACTTTTTCTAAAGCGCTTTTTTCCAACAAGTGAGCACATAGCGGGTATTTGGTCAAAATTCTTGAAAACTTAATCAGAAACAACCCGGAGACACAAGAATACAATTGCGACTTAAAGAATGCAAACAAAAGTCATTTTTTATGCACGTTATCTTGCAAATGGATTTTTTTGCTACTAAATAGAGAAATATAACCACCGACATCAATAAAAGATGATTTTCATAAGGAAGAAAGAAATTCAATAAAAGCTTAAAAATCCGTCACTATATGGAGGCAAAACTGGGACGCACCATCCTGATTTTAGAGCTATATTTCCTTTGAAACAGTTACCAAATTTTCAACTTAGATCCTAAAATTGGTATAGCTTCATATTTCAAATCTTTCAAAGTTCATTTACGATGTTTTGTGTTTCAAAATAAAAGTCATGCACAGTAATCATAAATTGAGTCCAAATATTATGCCAAATTGTCCAAAATTGTTCTTGTACTAACAGCTGTCAGTTTTCTCCTACATTGGAGCTCTACTTAGCTGCAAAATGATATTTACTTAAATATAGAGTTGTTTGGTGAAAACAAGAGAGAACACATAAGGCTATGTGTGGCGAATTATGTGAAAACCATTTAAGGAATCCAAATGCCAGTTGCTCTAAAGATTTGAAAAATGCCATTAGTATTGTTGCAGGCACCTTAAATAACAGCTCCTAGATATGAGATCTATAACAAAAATGACTTTGAGGGTTAGCTAAATATTTAAAAAGACCAACAATCTCTCATCTTTTTTTTTAATTCTATGGCAGAATTGGCAAATCTATGAAGTCGAGTTGCTCCTTAACATCTTGCACGTGTCGTGGATCCGTAGATTGTTCTGTTTGTGACGCCGAACAAAGAGGGCATAAATCTCGCAAAACCGTGATTCGAATGCTAAGTATGTAACCAAAGAATTGTCATTATTGGTGCCTAGCTTAATGGCTAGCATTTGATTACTTTTTCAGTGACTGTGGTGGTTTGTTTCTTCTTGTGTTGGTCACCCTATCACACTCAGCGTTTGGTTTTTGCCACCCTGACTCTGACTGGTGGCTGGAACACCCAGACTACTTACATTCATTATTATCTCTGGCTAGCATCTGGTAAGTCAATTAATATTTGTATCTTTCAGGAAAGAACGTTTCAATCAACCATTTTTTAGATGGAGTAGATGATAGAATGCACATATAACAATTCGTAGTTATATAAAACATATTATATTTAAACCATAATGCGCGCAGTTTACTTGTGATCTGAGAAATTTGAAGAAAGGATACTTTTTCACAGCATATTGTTTTAGTCATCAAAAGAATTCCAGCAATGCAATGTGTGCTCAAAGTAAGCATGGTTTTGCTTGAAGCAAAATGGATGAGTGTAATCTGACAAATTCTGTCGGGGATTATGGGGCAAAAATGCGTCAGAGTTGAGACTAAGCCTCTAAAAACTCAGTCAATGTTCTCGAAACGAATTCGCATTTTTCGTTTTGACAATCAATCGATCCAAGAGCTTTTCCCCACATAAAAAACTCAAACTATTAAACACCCAAGCTTAGTGCTGATCAAGAAGCACTGAAAACTGGAGTGAGAGGCCAACAGTGAGGATTATGATTTCCAGAAGGATTGATTCAATTGCGTTCTTCTGCCAACGAGACCTGGCTTGTAATCAGTAGACGACGTGTTTCAATTTTCAGATCAATCGAATAGCGGAGTGAAAAATTGTGTCCTCTCAAACTTATGTACTGAAGAGAGCATAGAAGGAATGACTTCGCCCTTTTGTGGTAAAACAAGTACCAGAAAAGGGATAGTTCATTCATTCTCGGCACAATTTGCACTGAACTTTGAGTGAGCATAACTTTTGACTCCGACGTTCGAATGAGCTGAAAATTGAAATACGTATTCTTATCAACATGACCAAGATCTCATTTGCAGAAGAACGTAATTGCTTTGTTACGACAAGGGATCGTGATTCCTTTCGTTAGCCTCCCAGTCCAGTGAAATTCAGTGGTTCTTGTTCTGATTCATCCCTAGCCAGTTTGGCCTCCAAATCCCCAGCTAAATTCGACCGACTACACTCATCCATTTCACTTTCACAGTGAAACAATCAACATCAGAAACCCTTCAACTGAAGATGCCTGGATCTATTTTCTTTAATGGTTACTAGTACAATATTCTCATTAATGAAACATGTCGGGGGTAATTTTTTGTTTGGTTTGAAAATCTAAAATGTTACAACTCTGAATGTTGAATGCCAAAGCTAAAATGTAGTAGTAATCTCTTATCCCAATTTTAACAAATTCTTCAAACAAAATCAATAACGAAATGTTAAAAAATATCAACCGGTTCATAAAAGGATTATGTCTAAAAATGTGTCTTTTTGTACCTGTTTCCTTTATTAACTAAATCTTTTTGGGATAAAACTTACATACACGCAATTCAATGATTTTGATAGTAGCTAATGACACTAGAAAAATAAAATAAAATTTGAAACGAGAATTTATTGGCAATTGCAATTGAGTAAATTTTAAAAGTAATTAACCTAGGTCTAGAAAACGATTTGTTTAAAAAACAATGCGTTTTACTTTACTGTTATGGTTTTACGGGTGACTTCAAACACAATTGGTAAAATGTCAAGTTGTAATTATGTCAATAATGACCAAAAAATTACTACTATTTCGTAAACAAACAACTTATAGCACTGAAAGATCTTACATATTGGCTTTTAGCAATATCCCCTTAATAATATAATAATACAAAATAGATAACAAAAGAAAATCTCCTTGGCTATTAAGAGATGGTAATGCCTCACCTAAGGGCGAGGCTCAAATCCGTGACCCATGGCAAACATCCCGTTTTTTAAAGAGATTGTCGCCTAAAGTAGAGCAAGTTATTACTTTGATGGGTTTCTTTTATCCAAGACATGAAAAAATGACAGAGAATGCTTCCAGAGAATTTCCCTGAGCCATGGGATTTGTGACAATTGTTTTCTTATCCAAGCTGATTGTTGATAATCTCACTTCTGACTGACTCAAGCATTTTTTCCGAACAATGGAACAATGCTTTATGGGTGGTGGGGATGACGGTTCCATTCTGCTGATTACCAAATAACAATGGCTCACTTCAGGTTTCCATACGAAATGTATCGATTTAGTTTTCATAGCTTTGAAAACATTTTTGAACACGAGATGTCATTCTCTTGACAACAATTGTAAGAATGAACCTAAGTAGTTCATTTTAATTGTCTTATACCTTGAAGCACGGCTTTTGTCATTGCCAATTTTTTCATGCTTTATGCTTTCTGGAGGTGAATCAAGAGAGATGTTTATGAATGGAGAAGCAGTTTGATTCAAAAATATTCCCATTATTGGATAAAAAGGGAAATAGAAATATACCTGGAAAAGTTCTGGAGCTCTTTTGAGACCGAAAATGCATCCTTAGTCGAAGAAAAGTGCAAAGAACGAGAGTACTTTCCGAGAAATAATCCCTTGCTAGTAAGAGGTTTCCGTCACTTTCCTGAAACGTACAATAAGAACATGTTTCGTAATTTAGCTTAGCTTTGAATGTGAAATTATATGTAGATTATTGCTTACCAAAGTCATTACATTCATTCATCAATAATCGGATTTGTTGGAATGATGAAAGAAGTTGCCCAACGGGATTTATTTGCCATCTAGAAAGCGAATCTCTTTTACCAAAACCATAAAACCTTAAGCGCAAAAAAAATCGATTTCAGCATAACATTTTAATTTAGGGGCGGATTTTCAGTAAGTGAAAACGGCAAAAAATAAATTTTTTCATCGGCTTTTTGGATAAGTTGCTTGGAATAATAGTTGAAAAATACCAAAATAGTCAGGAAAAAAAGTTGGTTAAATTGATGAATACTTGGGCGTCTTTTTCACAAGTATGTTTTTTATGATATAGTTTGAATACCTGTTGCCCATTTTAAAGGAATCTTGTGAAAAGAAAATGATATTTTTGAAAAACAGAATTCTTCAATTTAAAAAATAAAAACCAGAAAGAAATGCAAAAAGTGGAATACTTTGAAGAAAAATGCAGATATCTAAAAGTCCAAAAGAATTGGAAAAATCGCCTTGAATCGCAAAAAAAGTTCAAAATGGTCAAAAATAGGAAGGAAACTCGTTGGCAATTCAAAATGTTCTAAATGACCTTTCTAAAATACATCCTTTCGCAAACAGACATTTTTCAAAGTTCAACTTTACTTCTGTTTTGGAAGAGCATGAGTTGGGCTTATGTTTTGCACAAATAAAATTATGGATATGTGGCTTGTTTTGTATGATTGAAATATCTCTTCAATTTCAGGAATTGGTTATTATGTCAGTTGTTGTATCAATCCGCTGGTGTATTGCATAATGTCTCGAAGATTTCGTCGTGGGCTTAAGAATGTTTCGAATTGTATGGCGTCTACGAGTAATTCTTCGATTGCCACTGGAATGGGTAAGAGTCTACGTACGTAAGACAATATTATTATTTACTTGTGCTGGAAGCACTGAATTTCTAGAGTGGGAGGCTAGCAAAGAGAATGATGATTTCCAGAAGGATTAATTTGATTGCGTTCTTCTGCAAACAAGACCTGGCTTGTATTCAGTAGACGACGTATTTAAAACTTCAACTCAATCGAATGCTGGAGTGTAAAGTTATGCCTTCTCAGATTCATATACTGAAGAGAGCATAGAATGAAAGCGATTGCCCTTTTGTGGTTAAAAATCAGTTTTGATGTTCTAGGAAGTAGCGACCAAACCTCAAAAACTTAAGAAGTGTTGTTATTCTCACTGCGCGATTTTACGTTTAAATGTTTAAACAATTTATGCAAGGACGCACAATGGCACGGTAATATTCTTCAAATAACATCACAGAAGTATAGATGATACGGCATTCCGTTTCAAAATTTGATTCTCTCTGTTCCAACTTCTGGTCGAATTTCGCCACTCTTATTTTGGCGGGAAAAGAGTTCGGAAGATGCCTACTTCTGATGAGCGTGAAAATGAGAAAAAAATGAAGATTTATGCATGTTAAATGCTACAATGCCTTTCTCATCTGCACAACTTGAAGATGGAGTGGCAAATCTTGACATTTTCCGAAAAATAATGATGTTTTATTGGTTGTATCTAAAATTTTGCTACATAAATTGAAGGGGCTCTTTCGAACTTTTGAATCAGGAACGCCTGTCATCGAATAAACAGATGGCCAGAAGAGACATGTTCTCGTGGCAACTAAACATAAAAGGAAATCATTTGCGTAATTGCACGTTTCCAAATTCTTCTAGTGTTTTGTACTTACTCTTCAACATACATAATCCATGCCATTGTTCTTAAATGCCACATTTTTCGAAAATCATACCCTTGAAAGCTTGGGCGAGTTTTTGGCAAGCGTAGACTGCTAACGGTCTGGAAATTGATAAGGTAATCACTCCACAGACCATATAATGGCTAGACCTCGCTTCGCGCGAGAAAAAGGTGGACAACTTTGCTTCATCAGCTGGTACATAACACTACACCCTAAAATGGTGGGAATTTCGAACTTTTCAAAATTTTGCCAAATCTTGAACAAACTCAACGTACCGTACGTACTTTGTTCTTGACGCAAGCGAACGTCGTTACTTCTGAGCACGCGGTCGATTTGCACTGAACTTTGAAGGAGCATAATTTTGAATTCAGACATTCGATTGAGCTGAAAATTGAAATACGTGTTCTTGTCAACATTGTCAACATAGGCAAGGTCTCATTTAATGGAAATCGTGATTCCTCTCGTTAACCTCTCAGTCCAGAGAAATTCAGTGATTGTGTATTGATTGTGTATTGATTGTGTATTGCATAGTTTCAACATAATTGGAAGATTGAAAAAACTGTCAAAGTTTTGAAGAAGGATTAAACAGAAACTCGCCAACTAGATTTATAAAAGACCGGTTTCGGTTACGGTTATCCGAGTACCTACAACATGGAGAGGATAGAACAAGTGCAAAAGGAGAAAAGTGGGTAATCAAACTCGCCATCTCTCTCCCTTGCCTTATCCTTTCTAATATCTCTACGGTCAAGAAACCAAAAAATCAATGAAACTGACCGAGATTTGTCTCTGATGTATGTTACAACAAAGTATGATTCTTTGACCTTGTTCCAATTCGAGTTACAGCTTTTGTGCTCTGTTAATTAGCTTCAATACTAATGCTGTATAATTAGTGCCCTATTTTCTTACTTAGCCAATCATCTTTGGAGTATAAGACTCGATCAATTAATCGATCCATCTTGTTAGTGATGTCGAAGACAATCGATTCTATTATTAGAGTTGGGTTTTCTCAATGCTTTTTTTTCCTGATATTGAGGGTTTCTGTAACGAAAGCTTTTACTTGTGCATCATGAACCATACCTTTCACTAGACTGAGAACCTAGAAATTGGAATCATACAAATAATGTACATTTTTTGCACCTTGTGGAATGAAAATCATGCCTTCTAAAAGCCATGTATTACAGAGAGAAAAGAATGAATGAGCTCGCCCTTTTTTAGTAAAAATACCTTTAGAGAAAACACAATCTTTATGTGAGTTGACAACACGTTTCCTGTTTGATTTTACTTGATATGTGAGCCCTATCAAAAAGGAAATTTTGTTCGAAAAAGGGTAGTTTAATGCTTTTTTAGAAGAAATCATTTCTAAAAGTAAAAACGATCTTCTTATGGGAAAACTCAAAAAAAATGTTTTGAGGAAAGAAGATGTTTGTTATCTGTTCTGTGTCTTTTCTTATTTATTCGAGTTATGACTTAATTTTGCCCTAAGTTTGAATTCAAACCCTGATGATTTAAAAAAACCATTCAAGAGCTTTGAATGCATTTCGTAACCCCATGAAAAGTACAGCCCGTATTTCACGATGACGTATTGATTGTTGTTGGTCCTTTCAATATTGGACCCAATACTTATCAAATAGGATCCAACCACAATTGAATATTTCATTGGACAACCTATATATTACTGATATTACAGAGAATAGTGAAGGTCCAAAAGGGCTCTTTACCAAAACTGAAGGAGCTGACGGCAAAGTTATAATCATACATAATTCATCTTAAAAGGGTTATAATTCTGAAATAATTTTATTTTGTAATTTAGTTTTTAAAAGGTTATAATTAATAATGATACGTGAGAAAAGAAGTTGCGAATTTTTTCATGATGATTAGTAATTTCCATTTTAATCAAATTTCCTGAAAGTTGCAATTTATGTAGCAAAAAAAACCAATTAAAAGGACCGGGCTCTTGCGGTTCCATTTGTTCGTAATTTTATAAATATTTTTGTTTTTTGCCACATATGAGCAAATTTAGAAAGAACCTTTAATGTCCACCAATTGTCTCAAAATAAACATCTTCGGCTAATAAAAGTATAATCAATCCAATATTTACATTGACCGTAAGTCTTAGCTTGAAGCAACATCTTTTCTATTTCAAGTGTCTTTTCAATCGTTTTGCTTCCATTAATCATTATCTTTATTAATTTTTATATCCCAATCTCCTCGGAATTGGTTTAAAACATACGATGTGTCAGGCCCAATATGGCAAATGATCCTATTACTAAGCAATTTCTAGAGAAGCCAGCCCATCCAGGATGTCATCCTGAGTAGCTAAAGTGGCACAGGGGTTCTCAAACGTCGTCAAAATATTCAGATTTTTCTTACTTCATTGCAAATTGAAGTCAATTAATTTATGGTCTTGATCAATTATTTTCCGATTTTGAGCAATTTTTAAATCAAATTTTTGGCCAGAAATATTCAAGCTCAAATCTGGGCCCTAGTCATGACTGATGAAGTGAAATGCAAGGGGAGTTAAGAAAATATAATAATAAACAAGCACCAAAACAGAAATGAAAGAAGGATGTCTGTTTAACATTTTTCAGTCCGTGCTGATAGGAAAAAAGAAGAAAGACCGATCGGTCACATGAGTTCTCCCAAATAAGAGTTTATGTCTCAAAAAAAAACCCGATTCAAATCCACCTCTTTGGGATGCTGACGAAAAGCTCGAACCCCTAACTTTCACGAATTTCGCAACTTATGGTACTTATTCCATGGTCTCAGAACCCTCAAAGCAAAACACCACTCATGAATCATGGAGGTCACAAGAGGGACAAATAATAATTAAAAATAAATCTAATATAGAGTTGAGAACCCCTGTCACATCAGCATTATTAACACCTGATGCCAAAGCTGGTCATAATGAATGAATGAATGAATGGATGAATAGAGTACGAAAGACTTCTTTTCCATTCCAGGGAACATGATCGCACGAACTCACCACAAGATAAAGATCCAAGCTCCCAATCCCAACAACCCTCCACTCCCATCGTTATGTCTCCACAAGAGAGGAAGCCGCCAATCAATCCTTTCGAGTAGACATCGGAACAAGCCTGACCAGACTCTGATGAACACCCAGAGTCCCATCCCTTTATCTTGGCGTTGGAGAACAACGAAGACACCTATTAATTCATCCACAGACAGGAATGGTAAGGAAGAAAAAGGCTGTACTTGTTTCTTTATTTCCTTGAATGGTTCTGATTTTATGAAGAGATTGATCGACGTTAAGATTATTCGTCTCAGAAACGGGTGTACATTAGAGCACTATTATTACAACAGTACGTGCACTGGTGCTTTTAGGATCAGGGTCTACGAAGGATTAGAGAAATATTAGAAAAGCGCCAGAAAAAGTGAACTGTTTCATTTCAATCTTTTTAAAAGACATATCAAACTTGGAAGTTGTTTTTATGACCTGGAAAGGAAATTGACAGGCACAGTCTTGCATTTTTTTCAAACTTTTCCTGTGATTTCTTTTTTCTATTTGAATCCCGTGGAGACACTGATTCTAACTAGGCTGATCAATCTCATGTGCGTACTCTTGAAATTATAGTGCTCTAGTGTACGTTAGTGTTTGTGAGGGTTTGAGGCCATGGAACATTTTGTAGGATTTGAAGGCTAGAGGCAAGCTAGCAACCAAGTTGTTTATCCAGATTGGGTAGATTAATCGTTGCTCCAGTAAACGGTTTCTCGATACCAAAAACGTTGGTTTTTCTCTCTTGATTATGAATGATGGTGGTTTGTATTACCACCTTTCCTTTTTTGGCACTCCTTTAACAAAGGTTTTGGATTATCTGCATTTTACCCACCAGAATGATTTCCTGAGAACAGAAAGGATGAAGGGGAACCATAGTTACTCCTTGTATTTACATAGAAAAAGGGACATGATTGACAAAGCTATCCAATTTTAGAAATTACGGCGTATTGACAATTTGAACACTCCAAAAATCATTGTTTAGCACAGAGCGAGCGTTTACTTGTTATTTGCCATATTAGCGAGTAGAAACTTTCATGCGATTGAAATAAGAAGAGCTTGACGACATTTATTGTATAGAATTCAATTAATTATCTTCTTCATTCAGCTCTTGAAATGGGGAACTAATTGACAATGTACTTCAGGAAGGTTTCTTTTTCTATCATTCATTTACTGTATATCACTAGAAATCCAAAATAAACAGAGACCGGCGGGCTTAAGGCCTTTTAATGTACGTGTATTTTCTTTCCTTCATGATCCCGAAAACGTGCTCAACTCGGGGTATTCTTATAATACAAAGTAGTATCAAGAGCCTGTGGAAAAAACAGTTTGTGACACTTGGCTCATGAAAAACTAATAGAAGTCGTGATTTGATTGAACATAAACCAATGTTATATACATTATATACCTTTGCATTTTTCCCCACTTTAAAATCGGCAATTAAGAGGTCGCAACGTTGTTGTTCTGAGGTTATTTTGAATTGTTTATAACTCGAATTTAATTTTGTTTTGTTTTGAAATTTGGTTAAGGAGAAACACAAACGTCTTGGAGAAGGTTTAATTTGGCGGTAAGGTTAAAAATGTGGTAGCGAGAACAAATTATTTTTTTAATCCAGATTTTGCTGGAGGACCCTGTACGTGTAAAAGAGAGGAATAATTGATCTGTCACAATTGACTAGAAAACAGTACCAAAAACTGTTCTTAAATATCTAGTCAATACACATTTAGAGGTATCTAAAGAGTTCCAATAAAAAGGAGCTACCTGGTTTTTCACGTAGTCTTATATTCATCCTTGAAGCTTAAATATTTGTGAGATCAATTGTGGTCCCAAAGACCCTTTGGCCAAACACATATTTTTGTTCTAGAAACAGTTCCACATTGGTCCCACCACTCATTTTTGCTGCGTCACTCTGCAAATTGTGGCCAAAGTTACTGAACCTCTTCGGCAATGTGACAATGTCCTAAGGGTCGTTCTGGGCAAAACAAAAACGTTTTAACTTTCGACATTTTTTTGTTTGAGCACTTGAAAATGCAGGATGACGAAAAAGTTTGTTCGTGGCCAAGAGTTAGGGCCAATATCCATAAAATGTGATTCAAGTTGAATATTTCTTATTTTAACTTAATATTCTGGCTATCCGGTTTCCATATACATTCTGTACACCTTGGCCTTAATATCTGACCACTTCAGCTCAAACCCATGAAGAACCAAGATATCCTGGTGAAAACGAGTATCCAACATTTCCGGGATGATCTTATATTCAAAAGCCGGAATCAGATTACCAAATATTCCGTAGCTCCTGTTTCAACAAAGTTGCTCCAAAACAATTGAGCAAGATAAGGAATATCAGCTTCTTTGGACGGAAAAAAAGATTTAAAAATGAAATCCTAATCAATTCAGTTTTGTTGGACTCCGAAGTGTCCCAGACCTTTTTTCCATTTCAAGTTGTCAAGCGTTTCTGAATACTATTTGAACAATCCCCAAGACTTTCCGGATGTTAAGTCTGGAATTAAGGATAATTTATGCCGGTGTTTGGGGACCCTCGTATAGAGGAAAAACGAAGACTTCGCTTCCACGTTTGAGACTCGAATAATGGCAAAGCATCCACAGAGAAGCCATAAATCTTAATATGTGTTTGAGTTTCCTTCTCAGTGAGATCAAAAAAAGAAAACAATCGTGACCAGAAAATGAAAATTTATGGTGAAATGCCCGTTTTTAGTGGACGCTTTAAAAATAACTCGGCCGAGGTTCATATGATTGAAAAATTTATTGTATAATAAGATCTTCGCCACATACCAATAACTCATTTGATTTAGATGTAATTCTGTCTAGAGCACTATAATAAAAGGAGTATGATTAGAAGAGTGATTGGCCCCGCGTAGAAACAGTACCCTAACAGGTTCGAGAAGAAAGGGGAAGCGTAAGAAAAAGTCAGCATTTTATTTATAGCGTAATCTCTAAAAAGTATCGCCTTTCCAAGAATTGTGCGTTTCTGCAAACAAACCAACTTTGATGTGCATTTGCCCCAAGAGACCAAAATACAATTTTGAAGAATATCAGTAGGGCTGAATATTTTAGGCAAATGCCTAAAACCTAGGTTTTTGCCTAAAACCCCAATAGTTGGTAAATCTTACCTATTTTGCCTTTTTTGGTCAAAATTGTGCTTAAATTGGCATTTTTGGTTAAACTAGAGCCTTTTTTGAGATCCTATTGTAATTTTTTGAGGAACCGAAACGGTTCCATCCACTTTTTTTTATTTTTACATTATTTCATTTTTGCCTCTTATGCCTTTTTTGTCAAAGTTGTGCCTAATATGGATTTTTGCTCTTTTTGGCACAGCTTCTGTTACTGAATACTCCTACTGGCTGTGTAAAACAGGTTTTGGAATTGAAAACAAATACTGACTGGTGCGGACTCTATAGTCGAGCGATCCATGTGCAAGAGCACATATTCAGTGATCGAAGGTAGGGTTTCATTGAGGAAAATTTGCGACAAGCTCTCATTGTCAATTCATTCCATGCTATGCTGAATAATTGAAAATCAATAAAACGATCACATCACATCCAGTTTGTACTTCTTGCAGTGCCCCAAAAATGTCTAAAATGCCATTTTTGCCTTTCTTAAATGTGCCTATTTTGCCAAAAATCAGTGCCTAAAATATTCAGCTCCAAATATCAGTAAACTTTGATTGAGACCCTAGAAGGAAGGCCTTTGTGAAGGTTCCATTTGGTAATGTACTTTTATAAAAGACACGTACGCTAATGCTGAGACCACGGGTTTAGCATCTAAATAGTCTACAGGGTGTACTGTTGAAATTGAGACTCAGTTTTTGGATCAAGACTTACTTCTTATCCATTAAATCGATAGCGTTGCAATCCCAGATTCTATTTGTAGGCTCAATGAAAGCTCAATTTTAAAATGGGCACTATGGGTCTTCTCCGCAGCCTTGAATCTTTCAACTGCAACCTTAGAACAGCCACTCACCTCAATCAGTTGGAACCAAAGCCTGTCCACAAAGGGATAGATGGAAATGTTCATATAATTAAAGGCCTGGGGATAAATCTGGACATTCATCCTTGCCCCTGAAATGATAGCTTTATATAAGCCAGTCCAGTATGACAAGGAGTCTCATTTTGTCGGAAAGCAGGGTTTATTTTTTGAAGTGCTTTGCAAATTTTAAGTTGGATAATAAAAAAATTCGAAACCAAAAAAATGGCAAGAAGGTGAACAAAACATTCTGTTTAAACAAAAAGCGTGAAAATAAAAGTAAGCCAGGATACTAAAACCTGGGAACTTCCAGTCTTAATTTAGAAGGGGCACCCTGTATATAAAAAGTGACAATGAATTTGAATTGCTTTTGACGTAAAACTCCAATAGGCGATAGACAAACACAAAGACACACAAATAGGGATTAGACTTCTTCAGATCTACCGAGGCCTATGTTTGATGACAGGAGCGTTTTCTTTTGGGAGTTCTTATTGTATAATGACCACCCAAAAATAAACAGCTGTTAATAAAAAGAGACAACGGCCAACAGGAAAACGGGAATGTAAAATAGAATAGGATGCATTTTCCTGATTAGCTCAATAATTAGAACCTGTTGACCGCAACGGGGTTGAGTAACAAATGAGATGGTTGGAATGAAAATGAAGCCAAAATAACCATCTCACTGCACGTGGTTGTGCGGCCACAGATTACGTCAAGGTCAAGATTTTAGCCCTTTTTCTCGTTACCAACAGAATGAATGAAGTAAAATAAGTTGTGGGTAACGTTATCTACGATTTATCAACTCAGTTAATTAAATGAGTCAAATTGTGTGCGCTTTATTTTAGTTTCAAGCTTAAAGTTTAGTGTCGAGCAGACATATGATGAAAAAGTTGGCGTTTCTATTGCAAGATCATACATTACAATACTACATGACATTGTGTTGAATTTGCGCATCTCTACCGTGAATTTTGAAGACACACAACTTTTGACTCAATTGTTCGATCTTGTCCTCGAAAATTAGAATATGCCATCACTGTATCAAACTCATTAATGGAAAACGCTTCAGTCCGTTTGAAATCAGAATTTCTGGCTTTCATGATAAGTTTATAACTGTCTAATTCCTCCTTTGACGAAGTCCTTAATGTATGAGCATAACTTTATGTAATAGGTGAGTTCTTGTGGATATCAAAATGTGCAATGGGAGTATAAGCACGGAGTAGAAATAACCATGCTCAAGCATACGTGTAGTCCAAGGACATCAGGAGTGATACCAAACTCAGCAGACACACCTTATGAAAAGTGACTTTTCTTGAGGATGGTTATTTAAACTGTAATCGTTTTTGTTTCCGATATATTTGTTAGTGTTCTTAACAAGTAACCCACCATTAGTATTTCAGCTAATGTTTAGACAATTCACCCTGTTGGAAGGCCACTTGAACGAACAATTTTTGATGGTATGAAGGATTTTAATCCAAGACCAAAAAATCGCCGATAGATGGTGTGAAAGAGCTAACCTCACAATACTTTTCCCTTTACTTGCCCTCACCTACCGCGCCATCTCTAGGCGACTATTTAAGGCTTGGATTAAAGTTCTTACAGGGATGCGTCAGAGTCGAGACGAACCCTCTAAAAAAATTGATCAAAATTCTAAAGCTTAATTCGTATTGTTCATTTTGACACATTATCACAACGAGAACTTTGCCCTCACATAAACTTAAACTATGACACTCTCGAGCCTAGTTCTGACCCATCCCTAGCCAGTTTGGCCCCCAAATCCCCAGCTGAATTTGTCCAACTACACTCATCCAATATTGTTAACAAGCCTACTTTTTTAGAATCAATGGAGATAGATAGATAGCTTAAAGTGATGGATCACAAGATGTTTTGGTCGAAAATTAGGTTTCTAATTTTGCTAAGCCTTCCAAAATCGAAAAAAAGTGTTTTTATTACCGAAAAGCAATAACGTTGTAACTACATTTTTTTTTAATTGGAGGAGCTTGATATTTGCTTTTTTACAAAATACACTTCAAATAATATTTTGTTGTACCTTCTTTCTGCTTAACCTTCCGGTTTCGATTCAGTGCCCCTTTCGGGATCAATTTGAGCCTTTCTTGGAAGTCCCGATGACTTACAAGATCCACTTACCTCTAACATCGCGTTTCTACTTGGTATTCTGTACCTTATTTGGTAACATTTTCCTGCTTCGGATCTTATTCTACGATAAGCCTCATTTGCCTCAGGCAACAATTGCTCTCTCATAGGACAGACCATGTCATTTTCAGTACAAGAACTATTGAGTGCCTTTCCAATAGAAGTCAATCTTCATTTTATCACTTTTTTAGGTAGTGAAGTCACGTCCGGTCGGCTCTTCGTGACACATCAGAAGAAAAGACGTGTAATTGTCCACGAGGAGCTCTCCGACAAATATTTCTCAGAGTCTGGCCACCGTGAACATTCTACACCTGATATCCCACAACAAACCCTAGAACCTCGAGAAGATATCGCAGAACTCAAATAGACAGGTGAGAGGATATGTTGCCAGAACAATTTTGTCATGGTATAAAAGAAAATCCATGGAACACCATGGTTTTCCTCGTTGTTGAGCATAGTAGGTCATTTCAAGTTAAAAGAGCCTCAGAACTTGTCTTCATCATTTTAAATTGAGGCACTAAATTTTGGTAGTAGATATTTGTTCCAAAAACCACTGAATTTCTCTGGACAAAGAGGCTAATGAAAAGAATTATGATTTCCAATTATTAAATCAATTACAAATACAATTTTATTTTATAATTTATTAAATCAAGTTTAAAAAAAAAATTTTTTGCAATTGCAAATAAGACCTTGCCGATTTGGCGAGAATCCGTGTTTTAACTTACAACTCAAGCGGACGACGGAGTCAAAAGTTGTACTCTCTCAAAATTCAATGCAAATCCTACTGAGAATGAATGAGCTAGCCCTTTTCTGCAAATTGTTTTACCACAGCTCATTCATTCTATTCTCTCTTCAGTACATTGGTTTAAGAAGGCAAAACTATTCACTCTGGCATTCGATTGAGCAGAAAATTGAAATATGTATCCTGCTGAATAAAAACAAGGTCTTATTTGTATAAGAACGCAATTGAGTTGATCCTTCTAGAAGTCATGATTCTCATCGTTTGCCTCCCACTCAAGAAATTCAGTGCTTCCTGATATTTCAAACCCTTTTTTCAGTCGCTGTCCAAGCTCTTGTCCCTTTTTGTCGTGGTTTTAAGCCCAAGCTAAAGTTTTTTATCCGTTTGGTGGTTTAAAAGTTGATATCAGACGACTCTCAAGTTTAAATATTCCACCAAATTTTATGGAAGATCCTGGAAAGTAAAAAAGATGAAATGCTAAACTCCAAGAGAAGGTGGCAATGGTGACGATGTGAGGTCCGGACGAAAGAACAACGACGCAGCGTTGCCAGATATTTCCAAATCAATAGTGTCAAATTGTAAAATGGCAAATGTTGTGGAAGTACACATTTTAACACTTGTCCTTTAAAACATGTTGTACTTTCAAAACAGAAAGAAACACATCTTTAGCTATTGCCCTAACGAAAATTCTTGGTCACCAGATTCTCTATTTCCAGGTTTCAGATTTTTTTTGAACATTTTTAATCTCACATTCATTCTTTTGGAGTAAATCTAATGTAGAACGTCTGAATGGCTTTAAATGGTTACTTTTATTTTCCAAATTTGATAGCTCAAGTGGCAATCATGACATAGCACAACTTGTTGCTGTCAAACCAAATCTGGCCTTTTTCTTGATGTTTTTTGGAATGACTGGTTCGAAAAATTCTGGCAACGCTGCTTGGGTGTTCTTTTGTCCGGACCACACATCGTCACCATTACTGAGAAAGTTGTTCCATGTATGAACTTTCGCCATTCTGAGTTTGTGGTACAATCTTGCACCAAAAAAATGAGCCTTGGTTTCCTTCGAGCCATCAACGGCAGGCCTGGTTTACAAGTACCTGCATACACATACATGAGTCCATCATTCTATGTAAATAAACTCTTATCCAATCTCATCTCCTTTCGCCGATCCTACTTCTTATCATGTTAATGTAATTCATTCTTGGCCGAAGATTCCCTCCCTTCTGTTGATTGATCCTGGCACACTTCAATAGCGTGTGAAACATTGACCCTCAAAGAAGGAATATCATCAGTATTGCAAGCGAGGAATGCTCTTTTGCTACTAAGAAATAAATGTTTTTTTTCCATGGTCAGTTAGGTTGATTTCCGTCTATCCCAACACCTCAGACATAGATAATGGTGTCTCACTTTACGCAATAGATTGAAAATTGAAAATCCTGCATTTGTTTGTATCAAGAATTTTGTTTTATACCCATGAAGGACTTCTTTTGCTCACAAAAAATGGCTGAAAAGAAAAAGTGAAAGCGCAGAAAATTCATTTTCCGAAAGGGCTCGCCAAAAAAGGACTGAAAACCATGGCAAGATGGTCGTCATTGATAACTTTTCTCCTTACTTGGAAATAAGTAAATGCATAAAAGTGGATATTCTTGGAAAAGAGTTGCTCAAATGACGATACCAAGAAGTATGGATGCTTCGAATAAAAAAGACAACATACTGTTCATTTGGCCTTTGACGCTATATGTTTCCTCTACCTAGGATAGAGATAGAGACAAGATTTTTAGGTTAATGTATTGTGTTTCTTTTGCGATTACATCGGAACAAAAATGTTTTGTATTTGTTAAATTTGTTTTTGTTCATTCCTTAAAGCTTGAGCTCCTTTCAATCCATTTTTAGCTTTCTTTGTTGATCATATTAATAGGACGGATGTTATCTACACTAATTCAAGTCACATTAAGTAAACTCTCTGTTTGTCAGCTGTTTTTGAAATGCAGCAGCAGTGAGTCTACACTAGGGTCGTTAATCAAACTTAATTGTGCCTTACTCAACCCTATTTGACTTTATGCAATTAACCTCTGAGCTTTTCTTTCGATCTGCTATTTTAAGTTGTTTATTAATTATTTTCCATTCAAACTAAAAATCTGAGTCGCCCAAAATTTCTGTCTCTAATCATCAAACCTCATGAACCACCATTGCTGTAATGTAACAAAAATGAGGAATTCCATTTGGAAGGCAACCATTGAGATGTTGTTCTTGGATTTCAATTTCCTCTTTTCTTCCTGGCTCATCTTGTTGGAAATGATGTTGGGCTCCCTCTTGATATAGAAAACCAATAGCCCATTAGTGCCGGATCTCATGAGATCTTATCGACTCCTATTTAATCAACTTTCATCTTTCAGATCAATGCAGATGACTTTGAGAAGATTTCCCTGGAGACCTTGAATGGAAAAATAAATCACAACTTTTTTTCGGATGGCGCCAGACATAAATTGTGCCAAATGTCAGATTCTCGTCAGAATATGGACGCCGTTGATGTCAGTTTTAATGTTCTCCACGTCTTGTTCCCTATCCTGTGATCCTCTTCGTAATAATTGTTATATATTTTGTGGAATATAAACCTGACGCTTTAACTCAATTTGGCCATTGAATGTTTACAATTAGGAAATTTTTAAGATCAGGCAAGAAGCACTGGAACCATGGAGTGGGAGGCTAGCAATGAGAATAATGATTTCCAGTAAGAACAATTCTATTACGTTCTTCTGCAAATGAGACCTTGCATATGTTGACAAGAATACGTGTTTCAATTTTCAGCTCAATCGAACGTCGGAGACAAAAGTTATGGTCAATCAAAGTTCAGTGCAAATCCTACCGAGAATGAATGAATTAGCCCTTTTGTGGTAATCGTTTTACCACAAAAGGGCGAGTTCATTCACTCTATGCTCTCTTTAGTACATAAGTTTGAGAAGGCATAACTTTTCACTCCGGCATTCGATTGGGCTGAAATTTGAAACACGTGTTCTTCTCAATGCAAGCCAGGTCTCATTTGCAGAAGAACGCAAATTGTTTGTTTCTGCTGGAAATAATAATTCTCATTGCTAGCCTCCCACTCCATGGTTTTCGTGCTTCTTGGATCAGGTAAAGTTATGACTAGGGCTGAATATTTTAGGTTAACTTTTTGGGCAAATTATGACATAATTAGGTTGCCAAAAATTACGTTTTAGTTTTTTTTTAGGTTGTATAGATAACACCTTTTCAGAGGCTATTCAGACCAAATATAGCCTTTTATTAATTGCTCTACAGCAGTTTACTTTTTACAAGAGTAAAAGCAGTGGAGCAGAGACAGAGGCAGTGAAAACTTAATTTGGCAGTGGTGGGAAAGTGGTAGAAATGGCAGTATAGAAAATTTTGTGGTAGAGAAATTTCTGAAGTGGCAGAATATGGCAAAAAGTGGAAGGGCAGGCAAAAAAATCGACCAAAAAACGATATCGAAAATTGTGGACCAAGAAAAAGAGATCAAAAAATTTTGACCTAAAAAAAGAGATCTAAAATTTGAGCCCTAAAAACGAGATGAAATGATTAAAAACGAGAAAAATTCGGCTCAAAGGTGACAGAATGTGGCGTTATGTGACTTCAAAAATGGCAGCGAGCGCCTGTAATTGGCAGTATTTCAAACAAATTTTGGCAATGTCTGCCTGAAACCACCTGGTAACGCTGATTTGGCATGTTGATGGGATGAAAATCATTGTGGCTCCCACTCCTCTTCTCTCTTCCTTTGTTCTCGTGTTTTGTTTTTTTGAAGACACTGGGTTGAGGGACCTTATTGTGCAAATGACTTTAGGATAAGTAAAAAAAATAATATTAGGTTGAAAACTTAGTTTTAGGTAAAAATTGCCCTAAAAAGGCGAGAAAAAAGTAAATTTTTGACTGAAAACTTAATTTTAGGTAAAACTTGCCCGAATTAGGCGTTTTAGGTTAAAACCTAAGTTTTTATGTAAAACCTAAAATATTCAGCCCTAGTTATGACTTACATTACCGTCCTAATTGATAATCATACGGGTATTTAGTTAGTAATTCATTCATACGATGGAGTGTGTCAATTGGATCATAAGGAAATCATTTAAAATCCGGTACACTAGCGACCCTGGCACAATTTGCACGCCATCTAGATTTAATGAATAACTAATGGAGAATGCTGATATTTTTTTCCCTACCTACATACTTTTTACACTGCCACAAGGGATAAGATCCCTTGTCAAAACTAAACAAACATTGCAAAGACGGATTGTTTTAATATTTTTTTTAAATATTTGGCCCACCAATGTGTCACTTTTACTCTGTTCTTGTTTATATACTATTTCAAATTGTTTATTTGTTATTATCCGTTCAAACTGAAAACTTCACTCAGCTCAACCAAGATCAGCTCCTACATACTCCCGACTAGATACACTAAGATAGATACTGGCTACCCTAGGCCATGGATATACTTACAGAAGAGGATGCGAAGACAGCTGTTTGTTGTTGTTTTTGAGAGCCCAATGAGGCCCTATGGACTGACCGATAGGCATGTGTTATGGACTCAATATTCAATATTTTATACTAAATCAGTGAACAAATTGTCTAGACATCATTCTAGTTTGTGTTTCTGTCTCTTAGAGATAATTAAATGCAACCCACTCTTGGGTAAATCACGTTCACCACTCATTATCAACCCTATTCAACTTATCCTGAAATACCAATGGTTTCAGATTATAAGTACCAAACAACACCATCAAAGCGAAGAATATAGTGCTCCATGAGAGTGATCTGTTCTTCACTGCATTCTGCATGAATAATCAGTGTGAGGGAATCATCAACAACTCAACTATTAGTTGACCAAAAAATTGTTTAATCTCGTGCTTCCTCTCGGTTTGGCTGATCAAAATGTTGATATTTAGCATCTAATGGATTTCAAGGATTTCAGACGATAAAATGCTGACTAAAAATGATGTTTTTATGGGGAAGAGTGTGGATACTGTGGCTGTGAGTTTCATTGCTAATAACACGGCCACAGTTGTCTAAAAAGACGCCCAATCTTCATGAAACTTGATCGAAGTATAACTGAACTCGTTGTCTGAAGTTGTTATTATTATGTTTAAGTTACATATGCATTTATTCGAGATCCATTCTCCATTTTGTGCGAGAAATTGGTCTGAAGGAGCTCAGTTTTGACTAATTCCCGAGAACAGAAAGCAGCATTATAAAAATGAATGGTAGGAAAAGGAGCACTATCTAATGCTGCAACAATTTTCTGAAGCGATGTTTGCTATCAAACACCTATTTCTATCGTTTTTTGGCAATTTCGTTCAAATTCATTGCAGAGCCGCACCGTTTTAAGGGCCTCATTGGGCTACGCGTCAGCTGAAGTTCGCGTCCTGTGGTGAGAGGTTCCTGCCTAGGCTAACACACAGTGCCCAATGGTTGATGCAAGTGATTGGTCAAGAGCGTTCTGTTCAGGGTTGCCAACTGGCGATTTCTATCGCCAGATTTCACGAATCTGGCGATTTTGAAACGTGTCTGGCGATAGAAAAATTAATCTGGCGAAATCAGCTGATCTGACGATAAATCTGGTGATTTTGATATCACTGGCGATAAATTTGGCGATTTTTGAATTTATGGCGATAAATTTGGCAAATTGAGCAAATTTGGCGAAAAAATTGGCAAAATCGCCAATTTTTGGCGAAAAGTCAGGCAAATTTTGATTCTCTCTTTATGATTTTGACTTTCATTCTGACTGAAAACCAAGGATTGAATATTTCAGATGGCAATCACTAAAGGGGGAGAGCTTTGACCAAAGTATTGTTTCTTTTTTTGATTTTGCTTTTACCAAGAACAAGAAAATTTTGTTTTGCTCTTTTGTTGTAGAACTTACTTCCTCCCTCTTTGTGACGAAGCTATCCATTAGACGACCCATTATAAATTTTCAAGTTTCTTCTACACGACTTGTTATCTGGCCACAAAAATCTGTGACCTACCCTAAGTTCCAGGACTTTATCGGGCAACTAATTCCAACTCCCTTACACGCCAATGCTTTTATTAGACATGACTTTTCCTCACTCGGGTTTCACCTTTTTTTTAACTTTTACATGGAATGACATTCTTTGTACGAATTAAAATCGGTGAAAAATGCAGACTAGAATTTTTTACAGGAGAGTTTGGGAAAAAGAGACTGTTATGAAGTCAAAAGCTTTGGTAAACACATGTGTAGCTGATTTTGAAAAAATCCCGATTTGATTTTCCTAATGGTAGGGCCAATTGAAATCCTAAATAAACTATGCATCCTATTTTTTGCGATTGCCCCTGTTTGATTTTGGTTACGCCCTCGTTATGGTTTACAGTACTTATCAATTTATTATCATATGGTCAAAATACAGAGCATGAACAATGTCTTGGTATAAAAATGTGTTTTTTTAATATTTGAGTTACGTCAAAGTGACGTCGTTTGAGAAGTCAAATTATTGGGATTTTTTAATGGCAATTGGTCAAATTTCGTTAATGTAATACCATTAACATTGTTTTTAAAGAGTTATAAATTTCATAGCATTTCAGAAAAGAGTCCAAAAGATTTTGTTATTTAGTAACAATAAAATTTCAATTTTGTTCACAAATTACAAACTAAAACGAGTTCAAAGTGCTACAAAAAATTTTTTTTAAGGAAAGTCAATATGGTGGCATTCCGTTTTTCATCGAGAACTTTTGTCACGAAATGTGTATTGAAAGATAAAAGTTGGAATGAAAGTTGAAAACAAAACTGAAGAATTGACCATTTGAGGTATTCCTTGAAGATTACTTCAGCATGATTGGCTCTTTATGTACATGCAGTTGTTGGTAAAAAGAAATTTGGCGAAAATTTGGCGATTTTTTAAATGTTTAAATGAGGTGGCAAATTCTGGCGAATTTTGGTGGCAAATCTGGCAATAAGAGCCGTCAAAGACCTGGCAACCCTGGTTCTGTTGAACATTCAGCTGATTCTGACGAAGTGCAATAACAAACCAGAGTACTTCTTCTTTGTTGATTTGGTAGTGCTTTGATTTGGTGGCGGGGTTGCCAATTTACCTATGTGAAATCATATTCCCTTCTGTCTACCAGTCATTAAAAACCTGTTTTTTCTTTAAAGATCACCAAAAGGCAAAGCATCCCTGACTTTAGTGACTTCTGAGCAGGGTTGCAAATCAAACTTAAATTCGTGTCTGCTTACATACAAGAGCAAAGCACCCATTCTCCAAGAGGCAACCCTACCTTGAAACCTCCCGCGAAAAAACTTGCGCAAGCCCATATTTCACATCACTGAGATTTTGTTGTCAATCACTCGATTCTGTGACATAAATCGGCTCTTGTTTTTTTAATTACTAATTACTTAAATACTAATTGAAATTCACTTTTAGCATATCAGGTAAATACCTTAGACACATTTGCAGCAGGCTTGAGGATTTTTACTAACCAAACCGCACTATCAAATGAGCGGAATAGTTTAGATGTGTTTCTTAGAAGAAAAGGTTCCTTTAATCATGAACTTCGGCTTCCCGCATGATGAATGACGTCACAGACAGTCCGTGCCGGGTCGGGCAATCATAGATTTGACGGCCAATCTCTGCCTTCTAGTATTTCTAGTCGGGAGTAGAAATGCCAATATCTATCTTAGTGTATCTACTCCCGACTAATGGGAAAAAGATTGAACAATGAAGGAGCCCGATAAAGGAGAGAGGAGGACTTCAGATCGAACTAGCCTGGATTCCCTTGGATTTGGAGGTGCTCTCAGAGCGCAAGTAAGAACCTCTACGATCCCTTAAATTAACCCTAAATCCAGGTACTGGAAAAAACGCTCCACAAGGTGCGACAAACAAAATCAGAACAATTTCATATAGGAGATTGAGCCATGTATCCGATAAATGTTTTGTAATAAACAAATTAAAAATAAGGGGAGGAGACGTGGTGTCGTGGTTAGCGCAAGTTTAGTTCCTGTGATGAAGGAGGTTCCACGTTCGATTCTCCTCCCCGACCTCTCTCCGG
This sequence comes from Tigriopus japonicus, assembly GCA_010645155.1. Taxonomy (NCBI): domain Eukaryota; kingdom Metazoa; phylum Arthropoda; class Copepoda; order Harpacticoida; family Harpacticidae; genus Tigriopus; species Tigriopus japonicus. The sequence continues at coordinate 3,208,118 of CM021315.1, forward strand.
GAAACTTTTAGACGCTATTCCACACCCACAGAAGGAGAACCAATCTGATACCGTACAAGAGATTGCTTATTGGAAAAACTGGATGATGTGATGGCTGGCTTCGCTGGCTGGGCGAGGATTAAACCTCCGACCCTAGCACCCACAATCCAAAAAAAAGAAAAATTGAAACTAACAAAGCCAGCTAAATATCCTTGTATATGCATATATGCCAGCTATATGCATTTGCTGAAATTTTGAAACTGCCTCACAATGGAGCAAAATAGTAAGGGTGGTGGCCCCATGGTCCAGGGATAAAGGGGAGAAAGGTCAATAGAGATCTGATGCCCAGAGCGATTTTGGCTAATTATGGATAAGCACCATCTTCCATGGGTTCAGGACATCCGTCTAGAAAGATGGAAAACTGTGTTCCATCAAGAAGATGTGTTGTAAAGATGAAGATGAAGAAGTGTTCTACAAGAAGAAAGAGAAATATCTTCAAAGAGGGATTGGGCGAGGGTAAAATGACAAGAAAGGAGCCCCGCAAGGTTAAGGCTTAGAACCCGGTAGGGCAAAAACACTGATTGCTTCAACGGACTCTAGGCTCTAGATTCTAGGGAATGCAAAAAGTCAATGAGGCAATTAGAAAAGTCAATAAGGTAATAAGTCAATAATAATAATAATAATTTGAAAATAATCTTGAGCCAGTGATGAACCTAGTCAATAAGAAAGGTGGGCGATTATTTCGAACATTTGTGCTAAGAGGGCCTTATTCTGTAATAACAAACTAAAGGTTCCTGAAGACCAAATTGTGCCTCTCAGTCTGGCACAAGAATGCAACAATATCTCGCTCAAAAAATTGAAGACCAAGACACTCAAAATCTGCAAAATGTTTCAAATTGCAAAAAAAATGCTGCATAATTCAGATGTGTCATTTTGAGACTATGGTTGTTCCCATTGAAAAACCAACGCAAAAAACACCCAGAAAGCAAGAGGACCGCAAGAAAATTTCCGACGGGATCATAAAAACTTCCCATGAAGATGCTGTTACCCTCGCTTCAAAAAAGTGGATCAGATCAAACCACGAGGTTGTAATTTTGTTCTTAAGAAATTTTGACATTTGTATTCTTTTTGTTACACCCCTTGATACGATGGAATGTAAAACGAAGATCCTCTAAGGCTCCATCTCTTTAACGATTTTTTTTACTTTGATCTTGTTCAGATTTAATAGCCGCTTAAAGACACCTACCTAAACATGATTCTTGGTCACTCCTCGCTCTAAAGAATCGACTAGCTTTGCAAGAATGTCCGAACAATTCCAATCTCAGATATATCCAACTTTTTGAGTGGAATCCAGTACGTATCCTTAAGAACATTGCTGAGCCTTGCGTTCTTGGAATTTGGTCTGAATTCCTCAGCTGTTCAATTTAAGTCGTCAAAGAGCTTCTTTTTCGATATTGCGATGCTTGAACAAAAAAAACCATTGAGAGGCCGCTTAATGAGATTTAAGGTTTTAAAAACAAAAAAACCCTGGGACTAGGAGGATGTTTCTTTTAAGAAAGAACGAAGATTGCACTCACAAATAACAAAATGAATGAATAAATTGAGAACTAGTCAACGTGAGAAACTGATAATTGATTCATTCCAAGTCACGTTTATGTGAGTTAGAGAAATAATTTCAAATTAAAAGTTTCAGCAGAAAGAGTACTTACATGAACCAAACGCAAGGTTCAATTTTAGGTCCGCTCTTGTTTATTCTCTTTATTGCTCCTCTCCAGAAGTTTAGAACAAAAGCCAGTATTTCTTCATATGCTGATGACACAAAATTAGTTTGTGGAAGGACCTGAGTTTGGTCAGGACTCAAAATGTTTAGTTGAGGACTTGGAGAAAATCTACTCTTGAGTTGGGGAGAGTAATATGGCATTGAACGGGATGAAATTCCGCACAATGACGTATGGGGCGACAAAATTAGATGCTCCGCTCAAAGACAATGGAGGTTGTGATATTGAGCAGGTATCGTCCATGAGAGATTTGGGAGTTGTCGTCCAAGATGATGGAAAGTTTGATGAGCATATCCAATTGAAAGTGGGGAAGGCATTTCAAACATGTGGCTGGATCTATCGCACTTTCAAGTCCAGAAGATGTTTTACTAGGAACATCACAGGAATGAGAGCTCTCTTATTGGGAGAGGCTCCAGAAGTTAGGGTTGTACAGTACTCAGAGAAGGTATGAAAGGTATCTGATACTGTTTGTCTTTAAGAGCGTTCATGGGCTCTGTCCTAACCCCGGATTTGAGATTAGTTGTAGCGATCGTAGAGGTTTTACGTGCGTTCTGAGAGCACCTCCAACGCATGTGATTACAGTGTCCCATTATGCTGACATCATCAAGAAATCTCTCTACTTTCGATTATTCTTTTGCTATCCAATCAAACTTGAGGGTTATATATACTTTGCTAATTCCTTTAAAGAAACTACGATATGCTGCACCAGGAACCACTGTACTCAGGACAGATTTTAAAAATACACCTTGAGTCCAATCATTGAACTAAAGCGTGAGGTTTCTGCAACAAATATATTGTTCCGTTGAATTTTCATTGGACTGATTGGAACCAAGGTGTATTTTGAATGTAATCCTGGCTAAAGACACGCATATCCTTCGTCATGAAGATGGCTCAGATACAAGAAATATGTGCTTCATTAGACACCATGGAATATGAAAATAGTTTTTCTGCATCATTTCCAATTTAGAAAGCAATAGATGCTCAAAGGCCTCAAAATATCAAAAGGTTAGATCAGGAACAGAGAGATACCAAAACAAGAAAACAAAGTAAATACCAAAATGGTTTCACTTTTCTAAACCAAAGGATGACTCAACAAAGGATATATTACAGAATACCACAAACGGCCTAGTTAGTACAATAAAAATTCTATGGAACATTTACTTTGTTCAAATAATCTCTCATTTTACTACAGTAACAGGCAGTAAGCTGTATTTCTATAATTCGTCCTGAGAAATCCTTGTCTAAACCAATTATTTACACGTCCAACGTTGACCGATCTTACAGGATTAATAAGGAAAACTTAAGTTGAAAAAGTGAATGAAAAGTTTCAAGTCACAAATGGAAAGAAGTGACACAATTTCAAAGCTCTACCTAGCTAGAATTTAGGATATACTTACAAAACTCAAGTGCTATCTCAAGAGTAATTGATGTTCAGAGATCCATTAGTACACCCAAAGTTGTCTCGAAAAGACAGCGAATGGGAGAAAATCAAGTCATTTTCGAGCCCATCTCAATTCGAAGTGGTTTACATATGGCTACATGTTTCTAGATTAGATACCAGGGGTCAAAACGAACAAAACGAACAGATTGGTTGAGTAAAACCCATTTGAGACTGCAACTCATTAAATGGAAAAATACGATTGATATTGTAAATTTGACTATATAAGATAAATGAAATCATCCAAATTTCAGAAAAATAAAATCTCAAAATTTGAAACTTTGAATACAATTGGAAAAAAAATCGCAACTAACAAAGTAAACGCACCATGATTACATAACATTTGAAAAAATGTCCGATTTTTATGAGAATCGCATGTATTTTACATGCCAAGCGGGAATTTGCATACTTTTAAGCAAGTCCAATTTACCGATATGACTTGTTCAACATTAGGATAAAGATTTTTTCTGCTGCATGTAATTTTAAATAACAAATGAAAAATTAGCAAAATGTTCGTTATAGCAAAGTTGGATACAAAACCGGACGAAAAATCACAAACAAAAATGAAACCACACGAAGAGAGACGAATTAGTATTTGAAATTCGGTTGGCGTTAAACAAAAAAGAAAATCGACAAATATAATTCAAGTTATTCATTTGGATTTTTCCGACGAAAAAATATTAAATCAAAGATTTAGATTCGAATACTATTTTTGGCTAAAGTTTTTACCCTAATCATAACAATTGTATTTCACTCCAAGTTTGGGAAAACCAAATAAACTCAAATAGAATTTTGCTAGCAAAGAAATGGTTTGTTATTTACACCACCGCAAATCCTGACATTGGTTTCTTTCAAAGGGAATCTGAAGAACAAGAGAGAAGGTGATGATTAGGGGTGCAGATAGATTTCTGGCAAATAAAACATGCCTTTTTGGCCCCAAATAAACATGTTTTTGGGCATAAAATCTTATTTGCCTAAAATCTGCACCCCTTGTGATGATAATGATGAAGCCACAGATATCTATAGATACGACATGCTATTGTGTTTTGAAGGACAACCAGCAGCTATAGATTGGAAAAGGTTGCCTGAAAATTCGTTGGATTTCCGTAGAGTCTATATCATATGTCCAAAAACAATTAATTTGTAACACAGGAGCCTTGTTTGGACATACTTAATTGTCAGCTATGACTGAACGCTCTGAAACAGCAACCAGTGATTTATCCTTCAAAATGAAACACTTGTCCAACTTAGTATGTAGCATCTGGACTTATCTGTGGATGAAACTTGACTCTAGGGAATGAGTCTCAAAGAAACAACCCTGAAAAGTTTCAATTCTCTTTCGTCTGCCTTCTTCACATGATTCAAAATGGAGATCTTAGTTAAGACAAGGCCTGGCAATTTCCATATTTTACATGAGGCAGACCTTGAAGGCCCAATGTTCTTGTCCGTGTTCGTAACAAAAATCTTCGAAACTCATCATTATTCAACAACAAATTATCGCTTAATGAGATGCAGGGAAATTCCAGTCTTTGCCAATCTTTTGGTTTTTGTTATCTATAGATTTACAACAATATTAGAACTTCTTATGTGCATTCAAAGAGAACATCTTTAAAATGAGGTGTATGAGCATCGTCATCACTGATAAAGATATTATTTGTGAAAAAGTATTTGAAAACAATAAGATTGTTTTAGTGAATTTAACCTGATAAAAGGCGCTGTTTCGATGGTTTTGGAAAAACACGGTGTGGAGCTGAATAATCAAACTTTTATTCCGAAAAAAACCTCTTTTTATTTGATGATTTCATTTCCACAAGATCTGGAAGTATTGGCTTTGTCCTTTCTGGTACCAGATGCCAAAAACCATTATCGTATCCATTAATCTTTAGGACTATTTCTAACATTCTCAAAAAGAAGATGAAGATGAAAGTTGACCTTTCATGAAAGTCCAAAAAGAATTCTGTTTTTAGAGGACAATTACCATTCAAAAACATGTTTTTTAGGGTCAAGAATTCCGTTTTCAAGGATGGAACATTCAAATCTTGGAGAAAGGCATGGAAAAAATTGCCTGAGAAAGTAAAGTTTGAGATCACTTTTGGTTGCAATTTGGAAAGTTCGTTCCAAACCATACAATAATTCTACGAAAGTTCTAGAATGCTGAGAAATGCAGACCTGTGACAATGACTTCACAAAATTATAATTAATTACGTTAAATACATTTGCAGTTCCATTGGCTTCATAAGTAAATTTATTGCAAGTGGCAGGTCTTGCTTTTAGTTTTTAATTTTTAGTTTTTTTAATTTTCTAATCTTTTATTCCGTGACCTAAAAACTTAGGGCCGTTTTATTTTAAAGTGAAGTCTTAGTTTACAGGGAGATTTTGAGAAAAATGCTACATGTCTAAGATGATGGCAGTGCCAGTGAAGGTTATATAGACTGGTTCCTCAATTCAGAAAGAAAGAGGCATTAAAAAATTCAAAGAGCTTGTTGTCGGATGAATTAGGTTGGCATTTTGGAATGCTGTATATGCCTTGTCTTTCACCACAAATATGTTTAATTTCTGGATTCGGGAATAAATGTCAGAGAGCAATAATAAATGCTGTAGTTCGCCTTTTTTTGCATCACATTGGTCATTTTCTGGTTCGTAAAATCTGTCTCTCTATATAGTGAACCTCTCCATACAGTGAACATTTGGCCGCTGCAAATGGTGTTCACTATATGGAGAGTTGACTGTATACCACTAATACATTCAAGGTGATTGTTGTTGGTGTTTGTTTTCGCATTTCATCTTCTATTTTTAAAAGGAAAGACCAACATCAGAATAAGAATAGGGGTTGGTTCAATTCCGCTTAGTTTAGCAATGTTTCAGGTCATTTAAGGTCAAACTGTTTTGCTACACTTCATTGGCTTTCTTTTGTTTAGAAAAGGAGTTTTTAAGATAAGATCATTAGTAGCAGTATTAGTACAGTGTGGTCCAGCGTAACTTAGAAAGATCTTTAAATTTAAATTTCGTGGATTTAAGTTAACCAGGGGTCCTGATTTTACAGTTGAATTTGTAGATTAGAGCATCAGCTTCAATTTGAGATACTTTTTGTTTACATTGGTCGAGATTGTCAGCATTCAAGGCATTAAAAACAGTGTGGTGGATTTAGATCAGGTGTTCTACACAAACATTTTGTTTTCATAGTCAAACAGTTTTTTTCAATAAAGCATGTAGGTACTTAAAGCTTATTTCACCCGCAAGCCCTCCCTGAAATGGGTGCACTGAGCAACATACAGTAGCTCGTATGTTCTGTTTGTGCAAAGACAGGCTAGAAGTATACTTCCAATATTAACTTCAAACGCATTTTAGCTCATTATTGAACTCAATGTTTGGTTAAACATCTACTACGTAAAAAAATGCATTCATTTGCCGTCATTTTAGAAGTCTTAGAGTTAGAGCAGGGGGCGGCAACTGGTGGGAGGAGCTATGGAGAAAATCCAAAATAGTGGCCCGCAAGCCCTACATAGTATTGTTTTCGTGGGCCCAAAGCTCTTTGATCATTAATTTGTGGACCCTTGAATTGCTTTCCAAATCGTTACTTAGGACACTTTTGGACATTTTTGGCTACTTTGGGACCCCTTTTGGACACGGGTGGACAAAAAGTTCAAAAATCATATGCCCACCCTGCTCCGTGCAGACATAATATATGAGTTATCCATCTCCATATTTCTTTTACTTTAATTATCCTATCGCCTGACAAATAATATCCTGTAAAATGAAAAAGACGACTCTGTTTTCTACCCACATGTTTACATTTTTCTCTTGAATGTCTAAACACATCATGTTTAGCCTTAAAATGAATTATTCAAACTAAATAAACATCATCCCTTGACAAACAATTTGTATATGTCTTTACCAGATCAGAGAAGTAGGTTCGTATGAGCAGTATTATTACATCATCTATTTTTCAATGGAGGATGAATGCCATGTTCGGTATTTGAACAACACTTAGTTTATCTGTGACTGTCAATAGCTTCCAGAGAGTATTTTCTTGAGAAACTGTTGGTGAGAAGAGTTGAAGATGGAATATCTCCTTTGGGAATTTTCACGAACTTTCCAGCAATCATTTATTCAAAGCGATTTCCTGATTGATTTATCATGCATATCCGGTATTTTCAATCTGTACGATGATCTTATGTCCTAATTATTATGTAATATGGATGGAAAACAGGGAAGGGTAAAAGGAAGACTATTATATTGGCTAACGCAATGTTGACCCAATATTCATCTCTAGATTGCAACAACTAAAAAGATGGTTGCTAAAAACCAGAATAAGTTTGTGACTTGGTATGAGTAGGGAGCGAAAACAAATTAAGTTAAATTTCTAATTTCTATACATTTCCAAATTTTTGAATAATTTTAACTAATTTGAGATCTTGAGCGACTTTTCCAACAGTATTTCGCATTTTTCTGAAAAAGTATTGTTTTGAACGTTTTGGTCTTTTCTCAAGTATTTTGGAATTTGGAATCAAATTTGTGGAACAAGTTTGGAACAAGTTGGAACTTCTTTTGGAAGTTTTAACTTCTCCAAATTTATGATGGAACTAGACATTTGTTTTTCGAAGTCTCTGGGAAGTAGCTGTTTTGAATAATATACATTCCTTCAAAAACAATCCTTTGAGGTGGTTACCAAATGTTCAAAATATGCTCCAAATTAATAATAGGGCACAAAAGACCCATATTTTTTTTTTAGCAATTTGACCAACATATTTGACTATTTTCACCAACATTGTGACTTTTTTCATTTTGTGCCAAACTATTTTGTCGAAAAAGGGATCATCAAGAAGTTAATTTTTGTTGTTCTCGTCAAATATAAATCTGCAACAGCGTTTGGGGTTTCTGAAAAGTTATTAATCATATTAACCAACTTATGCATCATAAAATTGATACTTGTGGAGCGAACTATCATAAAGAACTCACAAACTGTACAGAATCGGCCAAATTACTCGCTTAGGTTCCATCAGCCGATTAAAAAGAATTTGTTCCAGTTTCAAATATCTCGCAATTTTATAGGTTTAGGTTCTCATTTTTTATTTTTCCCTCAATACCCTGTTTGTTTGTTTGTTCGTTCGTTCGTTCGTTCGTTCGTTTGTTTGTTTGTTTGTTTGTTTGTTTGTTTGTTTGTTTGTTTGTTTGTTTGTTTGTTTGTTCGTTTGTTTGTTTGTTTGTTTGTTTTGGAGTTATAACGCAACTTCCTGCTCCGTGGGATTATTGGTGCTCCACTAAAAAACCATTTATTCTTAGCTCACCCTCGGGAATAACCCCATGTTTGCCCATTTAAGGCGTCAAAGTTATGACTATTGGGTGTAAATAAATACCAAAGGCCACAAGAACTCGGCAGGCCTGGGATTCGAACCAGGAATGTGGTGGACAGTTGGCGGATGCTCAACCCCTACGTTATAACTACTTACCTTCTTGAATACACTTTACGTACTACGAGATAACGAGGAAAACCCATCAGTTTTTTCTCAAGGCTATTTGGCATCATTTGCGCGTTCCATATGGAAAATGCTTGTTTACCACAAATCTGAAGGAGGATCAATTTCTCTGTGGCACGAAACCTTGTCACAGAATCTCCAGAATCTTGAACAGGTAACCTTATAATAAACAAGGCAAGTTGAGGGTCGAATGTCAGAGGTCAATATAAGACAGTGTCTCCTGATTGGGATTGCTTTATTATTTATGTTGTTATAAAGCACTATACTTGGAAATGTTTGTTACAAAGGAAGTGAAGAAGGTTCATATAATTTTGAGTATTCTTGGTAAATTTGAGTATAATTGGTGACCCAATTAAACAAAATTCAAATAGGTAAGCGGTGTTTCATTCACACCTTAAGACTGGTTTCAAGAGTTTTAGAATTTAAAAATGACTTCTCAGGCTCAAGCAAACACTGTGTTGATGAAACGAGTTAAAGTAATCCCGAACCCTCGGTTTTTGTTAATAGTCCTAAACAATTGCCAGCCTTGCTCTTGTGTTAAAACTGGCAACTAGAGCTCTATATTAGAAAGAGTACAATCATATCTAACGCCATCTAGTTGATTTGGCCATTCATTTTTCTCTAGGTCTTTTAGGTTTTAAACTTAATTTTACAGGTTATGCAGCCGTGAATCATTTGAAACACATTAATAGTTCATTTTGGACCCCTTCATTAAGGTTCTAGGCCCTTTAGTTTCTCAAAAGTTGCTATCTTGTTCTCATAATTGGAAAACTTGTTTAGCTTAGAGGGTACCTGTGCATCCTTTTGGGAACGGCAAGCAGAATGAACTAGATGGCGTTGGATATGATTGTACTCTTTCTAATATAGAGCTCTACTGGCAACAAGTATCATCTATATCTATTGCATTGTAAAAGCTCTAAAAGTTGATTCTAACAGTTTACGTTTATCGCAATGCTTGAGAGTCGTCAGTATGGTTGGAAAAGTAAAAATAATGACATGCGTAGAGATGTTTCCAACAAGTTACACATTGGCCTCTAAGCAGCGCCATTGGTGGTTATTTTTGGAACCCCCAACGTCAGCTGACCGGTCTCTTTCAAGGTTCATTATTTTCCTTTTGTTTGATCAAAAGAACAAACGTTCTAAAATGAACGTGAACACCAAATGGTCTGTTAATTGTCCCATGAAAACTTCAGGAACTCTTTTCAGAATTCTTTTGCTCTTGACAAGACCCTTCACAAGTTTATTTGGAGTACATCCAAGTACCTTGTCGAGGGACCAAGCATCCAAGCATCTTCGCAAAATTCAATCGCATTTTTTATTTCACCTCATACAATGTCACATCAGTTGTCACCCGTGGGAGAGTTCCCCTGGAGAGCGCCTTCATCATTTCCAAAGAGGTGAAGAAAAATACCAAGTGAAACTTTCTTTACATGACAACTTTGCAATCGCTGCCTGCAGCCATGTAGTACTTTACCCGCGAAAAGTTTCAACTAACATAGCAGCAACTTTTGTAGCGGAACTTCAAACACGAATCCACTTCATAGATCTTTCGAATCCGGCCGTCTCCACGTTCCATTACTTCACATGCCAGATCCACAATGGTCTCAAAATGAGGATAACTTGAAAGTTCCATCTGAAATCAAATACAGACATCTACTAATCTGGACTGAATAGGCCGGACAAGACAAGTTTCATAGTCTGAACATGAATATAAGATTAATGGTTTTTCCCCCAAGTGGTAGGAACCTACTTTTGAGAAGACAGGTCTCTTGTTGAAGAAGATTTCAAAGGCTGAGGGGTTCTTCACGGGGTTTCCGAGGACGACACTTGTTCCAAGAGCCTTTGTTGAGGAAAGTATTAGGTCACGAAGTTCCTCGAACCGTTGAGCTGAACCTCAGCATTTTCCATAATAGATTTGAACCACCAACTGAACCTCAATTGGATCTCTTCTTTCGTTTCCAGCCATGATTCGATTCAACACGGTTCCAATGAAGAAGGTAGGGGGAACTTCAGCTGCTCTTTCTTTTAAGCTCTCAAGGTCATTTGGTCCAAAGAAAGAAAGGAATGGGACTCGAGGGGCCTTTCGGTCTTGCAGTTTTGTACGAAGGATACCGCTCGCAAGAAGGGTCCAGGTACGAAGAAGGCCCATTCCCAAAGGGACTTGTGTATATAGTTTTCACTAAAGTAAGAAATGTACACATACGGATGTGGCATTGAAAGCAATTCTTGGGGAGTTTAAAAGTTGGAAAACATTCGAGAAAGGCTGTGCTTAGGCTGTGCTTTACAAACTACGTGGGTTTGAAGTAATCTCATAATCTAGTATCTGTTAAGAGATTAGTGCAAAAGATGGGGACTCAATCGTGAGGGTTTCTACATTTTTGTCCCTAAGAACCACTGAATCTCTGAACAAAGAGGCTAGCGGTAATAACTGTTATTTCCGGTTAAAACTAATCAGGTTAGTTTCCTGCAAGTGGAATTATGCTAATGTTAAACAGACTTTGTACGTCAATTTTTAACTCAATCGAACGTTGGAGTAAAAAGGATTGCTCTCTCAAAGCTCACTACATACTGCTCCGCAGAATGAATGAGCTTGCCCTCTTCTAATAAAAGTTTTACCACAATTTTTCATTTTCTGCTTCTTTTCAGTACATAGGTGGTAGAAGCCACAACTTTTTACTCACACAATCTATGTACATAAGGTTGCATTTGTAGATGATCCTATTGTAAACCATAATTATCGAAGCAGTAATACTACTTGACTCGTATTTATTGTAGCCTTCGTGTCCAGAGAAATTCAGTGGTTCTTGTGTTCCGAAAATAATCTGCACCGCCTTGTGCTAAAACATTGAGATGCTGCAAAACAACTGCCTTTTTACGTTTGTCTACAAGCAAAACTTCATACCACGAGCTCCAATTAAAACATAATATACTAAAGGCGTGAAAAATTGTTTTTTTTAGAACGAAATTTACTTGATCGGACTTAGTTTTTGTCTCCGACAAAAGCCAACCCACTGATCTTTTTGAAAGAAAAGTAAATATTCTATAAAACCTAAAAAATTGAAGTTCTGATTTATTCGGTAGTATTGAATGTTCTTTATTCCCAAATGACAACGGAAAAGATTGTAAATAGGCTCTCAGCAAAATAATTACACGACAGAGGATTCGGCCAAGATTTTGCAGTTGATCATCGCAACCACTCATCAGATCATGAACCCAATAATACAAAAATGCAAATTTTATCCAATTGGTTCTGGGTTGCCCTCACACTCGGGTCTTGAATAGATTGGTTGGTTTTGTGAGGTGAGCCCCAACAAACTTAAGAGCTGACATCATTTCGATCTCGGGTCTTTTCGCGTTTCCACTTTTCAATCTTCTCCTTCAACTCAATGTCTGAAAACAGAAAAAAACCACTTGGTTAAAAAACACTCTTATATCATAAGATATCCAAGTCATTGCATTACCTGGCTTTAACATTTCCTCGGTTAAAGGTTGTCGGTTAAAGGGATCATTAGGAGTGGAGAGCAAATGTCGGTTGATGTGTTTCCGGTCCATGATTTTGCCTGACGTCGGAAGTAACACGGGGTCTTCCATTAGCTCACACATCATTGGATCTGGAACAAATGGGCACAAAAGCCTTTGAAGGAGCCAATTCTGTCGCCTCAAGGTGAACGCAAAAAAGGAGCAAATATGCTTTGTCAAATGTAAATTTATGGCATCTGAACATGACAAGCTTTCAAAAAAAGTATCAAGAAGAGTGTTTCACCTTGACATCCAACATTGTTAAGCTAGTCATTGAGTATTATACAAAGACAAAGATCACTTTTGGACTTTGGGAAAGAAATTTTAAGTGGTTAGGAATACACCAAGAGTGTTTTTGGTTCATGCGACGTTTCCAAATCATTTTTTAAGAAGCTTATAGTGAGTGAAAGGTCTATTCGAACATGAAATATCACATGTTTGTAAGACTGGAATTGTAGTTTTAAAGACCTCGTTGCCAAGCGACGACTCATTTTAGTTCAAATTTGAATCTCACGAGGAGCATATCGATAAAAAATTTATATCTAAAATTGATCTTTATGGAGCAAAGATTTAGAAATGTAACTAAAGATGTTTTTGATCGACTTATTTTCATAAGTTGGGCCCAACAGGGGACATCAGTTGGCATTATAGTTTCATGCAAAATAAGTATGCTTACTCATAAAAAAAGGAAAATGCTGATTTGGCAGTCAAACATGCCACTTGGCTTCATTGAAGGAAAAAGCAACATTCACGAAGAATGATTTTCCATTAAAAACCTCACCCCAAAACTCTAAACATATACAACGTCTCTTACCTAAGTGAGCAAACTAGTTTCAGTTTAATTTCAATATTATGTTTTAAGTTTATTGATAAAAAACTAAAAAAGTGTTTAAAAAAAGGTTTTCACCTTAATTTATAATTATATGCCACTGCATTTACCAGTTTTGCTTGATGCCCCCTTGTTTTTTTAGGTACCATGACAATTGCTGAAACACATGCTAGTTTTTGGTTTTAGAAATAACGTAACAAATGGACCCTCTGTACTATTTGTTCGAGTAAACGTCAAAGAAACTGATCTTTGTGAAAGTTTTTGAACACTGATTGCAATGTTAAAAATATAACAAATGTCTTGTTGTTCCCTTGCATTTTTTTTAATGTTTATTGCAATTTACTTCATGGTCCAAAAAAAAACTTTTGAATTAGTTTTAACTCGAATGATATAACTTCAGATGACTTTGAAAGATCTTGTAATATGTGTCAGAATAAACTTATATTCATGCAGAATCCTTTAAGGTAGCGCCAGGTATCGTCAGTAGAACACTTAGAGGGCTTTATTTTATGAACTTCTGAACTCTTCTGCTAGAAAGAGAAGTTTTGGGCCGTTTTCACCTTTTCAAAATCCGTCCTCTATTAGTGGTCGTACTTTCAAAACTACCGAGTGCTAAAGTTTTCTGACTTTGTCGAAAACCGTGGTTCCATAACATAGTTCCCCTTTTTCTTCAACACAGAAAGTTCCTCAATTTTGACTCGAAAGACAACTGACACACATCCAAGGCCAACAAAGTCTCTGATGCTTTGCAATTGCAATTGCTTACGCCTAAAAATTCTTTGAAACAATATTGAATCTACCATATGTCTCATATCAAACAACTTTTTTTTGCTTGGTTATACAACCCGAGCTTAAAATAGACACCTGTAGATGGCGCAATCTATTGATTTAGTTTATGTTAAACCAAAATAACGTATACAATCAAAGCTGGATAAAAGACTAAATCTAAATTCAAAAACATTTTACAACTGACCGAAATATACTCCAAGAACAAAGCTTCCCTTGATGGAAGAAAAACATTTCTGCTCACAGTTCGTTTCTCCATTCTAAATCAATCTCGCAACTAACATCAAGCTGATCAAATACCGGTTTCAAACTTTATTTTTGAATACCCAATGATCTGGAAGCCCTTGCTGCTTCCACTATTGTAATAGGTACATACCAATGAATTCATCTGGGGCATCGTCGTAGTCCTCATCCCGCTTCATATTAGCCAAGACCACTTCGTGGGCTTTTCTGGCTAACGCTCGGAACTGTTCCAAATCAGAACTGGAACGGTTAAGAGACTTGCTCATTCGATTGGCAGCATCCTAGAATGTAATCAAGAAGACCTTCTGATTAGTCAAACATTTCGTCGTGGAAAAGCAAGCAAGGCAGGAAGGGTTCTTGATTTACGATTTACTGAAGTTCGGTTCGCAAAAGGCCCACATTTGGCAAAGGATGGAGGAAAAACAAGATTATGCTAATTATGCGCGCATCTTCCAGCATCTCATCGGATTACACTTTTGATATGGGTTCCGTCAGAAAGTTTAAGTCCTAAAGAGGTGCAATTCTTTGGGTAGACGAGGATTCACTCATTGACTGGAAAATACCCAGGAAAATAACGTAGGCCATAATATTAAATTGGGTAATTGATGCAAACCTCACATGAATCGTATTGCTATCAAATGAACTCATGTTTAACGAGGTTAATTGGTAACAAAATCTTCATGGAAGTGCTAAAGATTTTGCGAAGGCGAAATTGAGTCATTTTATCCTAATCTGCCAAATAATACCAAGAGGTAAGGTCACAAAAAACTCAAAAGCGTACTTAACATCGAACAAAGTGTACTCCAAATTGTGACTCAATGCTGCGGTATAATGATAAAATTTATGGTAGGGACATTTGATATTACTTCTCATGGATATTCAAAGGTTATTTTTGAATTAACTCTTCATCTCAAACATACATTATTGTTTCATTTTTCAATTTCATTTCAATTGTGTTTCTCTCTCCAAAACGATAGGAGGATTGGCCCAACTTGTCGTGTCTGTCAATATCTGTGGACAGAACACGATGATAAATTGTCAGTAACTCAATCAGCAACTCTTGTTCAAAGCTTTGTGAAAGCACTTAAGAAACAATCAGAGAAAAAAATAATTCTTTGACCTTTAACTAGAAAACACTTAAAAAAGTTATTCATTGAAAAAGAGCAACTAACTACCTCTCAAATCTGTCTAACAACTAAAAACCTGTTAATTTTTGGTGAGTAAAAATATAACATTTTACTTCAAGATCCAGAAGCACTCACCTCGAAAACTTCCATGGAAAATGAGCGTTGATCATTGGCAAGAGCAGCGGCCAAAAGTTCCGAATCCAAATGCAGATACAAATCAATCAAATGACTCAAAAGCCACTTGGGTTCCCAGTTGTATTTCTCGGGAGTTTTCACCTTGAGATTTTTACCTAAGTCACAGAAAAGCTCCATTGTTAACTTGGTTCAATGAACCTTTGTTCCAAACAAAACGCATCTTACACTTTGTTCCGCAGAGTTGCTTCAAATTGAAATTGAGCATGGCCGCCAAACGATCAGATAACTCCGGCCTTAAAAATGGTTCCTTGATGTCCTTGAAACGATAAAGAAACCCCATTTCAGACATCGCTCAGCTTTGAAGGCCAAACTTGGACCTTAAAGACGCCTCTTTTCTCTCCCCTATGATTCCAAGTATGTTCTTACTTGTGACAGATAATGGAACATGTCCACTGTTTCTCGAGCCAAGGTCAAGTAGGATTTACATTGTCGCTCATCTTGGGCCAGATTCCGAAGTCGATTGCTTCGTTGTTCATTGGTTTGCTTGATCCATTCCGTGCGATTGGCCATCTCCTCTTGGACTTCGTGAATACGTTTCAGGGCATCCATGGCCTCGTCCAATAGGAATGTGGTGTCATTCATGAGCATGTTGATGAACTTGACAAAATGTTTCCCCGACCTAACAAGAATGAAAAAGGGTGTATAAACCATTTTGGACACTATTGAGGTTTTCACAGGTGACTTGAAAATTCCACCTGTAGATGGCGCTACACGTACACCCACTTTCATTGATCAAATTATCAACTGCGTTGTGAAAATCCGCCATTTTAACTGCTATTGCTCTTGATTTTGAAAACCAGAGCAAGTTTTTGACAAACTGAAAAAATCAGACTTCATAGATGTATCAAATCGAAAATTTTGGGAAACAAGAAAATTAGTGTTTACGACCTTGAAGTTTGTCGAAAATGTGTTGCTTGTTTAAATTCAACTCAATCAAGTCGAAAATAGCCATTGCTTAAAAGGTCTTATTTTTGTGTCTTAGGATGCATGTTTCAAGCACACTTTAACTCTTGACTTAAAAGCTTGTATGCTTTGTCTGCGCCAAGGTAGCAACAATCATGCTTCAATTGTTGACCTCAAGGGTACTTTAAACCTTTAAGGGCAATATTTAACAAAATTATTGTTTAGACATTACCAAAGAAAAGTCCAAATGGCAACATTTTAGGAGCCCGAGAATGTTGTTACAGAGGGTGCCGTTGCATGGCACATTTATATTTCATGGGGCCCATTCTGGGTTTGCGAGGAATCCATTTATATTTAAGTTTGAGACAAACTTGGGCATCAAAGATGTACAACCGCGCTACCTCTTGCAAATACCTAACGCTCCAACAAAGATTGTTTTGTGACTTTGAAGTTTGTCTCAAACTTTTATCTAAAACATGTCATGTAGATAAAACCTCAAGACCAAAAAAGGTAAAAATCACTTGATGAAGTATGCATAAACATGCACAAACACAAAATAAATCACCTGGAGTTTTTTTAAGACCCTCTTAACCTTCATGGGTTCCTGACATCACATCATGTGAATTTTAGTTAAACTAAGCACAAGCCAAACCCGAAATTAAGGAAAATAATGGTATTGGAAGTTTAAAATACACTTGAAGTCAATGTCAAAAGCATGCTTGAGGCATTCTTGATGCCAACAAAACATTTAAGCTAGGTAGCATTTTAAATTAATATTTGTTTTTGAATAACTTTCAAATAGGTTTGTGACAGCTGTAGTGTACATTTTATGGCGACAAATACATCTAACATAAAATCCTGTGTTTGCCGTTTTTGTACGCAATGTATCTGCATCTGCTGAGAGTTTTGCAAATAATACGCATTGATAAGCTCTTAGTGATGTTTTCTGAACAAGCTTCGTAGGCACAAGAAGCACGGAAATCATGGAGTGGGAGGCAAGCAATGAGAATTATGATATTTAGCAGAAACGAACCATTTGCGTTCTTCTGCAAATGAGACCTGGCTTGCATTGAGAAGAACACGTATTTCAAATTTCAGCCCAATCGAATACCGGAGTGAACAGTTATGCCTTCTCAAACTTATGTTCTGAAGAGAGTTTTGTGGTAAAACATTTACAAGTTCATTCATTTTCGGTAGGTTTTCCACTGAACTTTGAGTGAGCATAACTTTTGTCTCCGGCGTTCGATTGAGCTGAAAATTGAAATACGTATTCTTGTCAACATATGCAAGGTCTCAATTGCAGAAGAACGTAATTGAATTGTTCTTACAGGAAATCATTATTCTCATTGCTAGCCTCCCACTCCATGATTCCAGTGCTTCTTGGTAGGGACCTAGGTTTCACGTACTTTTCACTCAGAAGAGTATTAGTAAAATGTCGTTACATGGACATTCGTGCATCCCCTCTTTCTTCCTTAATTATGTTAGATGGAATGGTTCAGAGTGACACGAAACAATTTCCTTGGCCAGGCGCCAATCTAATTAGGCTTCGACTTTCACTTCATGTCAACGTCCAAAACAGGGATCTCGTGATGTTCTGAAAGCTCGAACGGGTTCTTTGAGTTGGATGGCAATTTTTTCCATATGAACTTATCATAACCCATGATACTTTGGTGTTTCATTAGTCCAAAATTCTGCAACATTTACGTTCAATTTTAGAAACATAAATTTTCAGTATTTCAAATTGACCTAGAACTCAAGAATATGCCTAAAAATCAGATGTTACTGCAGCAGTTATTTTTTGCCCGTTTATTAACTAACCATCCTGCACAAACCACATTTACGGATATTGCTTTCCTAAAAGCTAGAAATTCAAGGTTTGTTTTACTTCATCAGGCCTCTCAAAAATGCTAAAGCAAAAGTAACAAAAGTTTCATGGTTTCAAATTTGGTATCTTTTTTTATATTGAACCCTGTACTCTTTCCAACTTTCAAGCTTACCATCAATTTCAAAACCAAAAGTGTTCTTGCTCTTTTTCACTTTAATTTTTGAAAGATGGATTCGACATTTAGTTTTAGAAAACAAATTTTTGAGCGTTACTAAATTTCAGAGGCTCGGTAAGAACTTGTTTTACAACTCGATTTTGGTATTAAAGATCAAAAGTTGTACTCTTCATCCCTTAAGATCAAGAACCTTTTCAAATCAAAGGATCTGGATCCAGTTCGATTTCATGCTTGGCTCATTTCCGAATTCAGGTCAATATTTGCTTTTTTTATATCGAGATCAATGCCTCCGATCGATCAACGCCTTGGACAATCTTCCAGGAACTTGAGTCTGAGATAAATATTCCTTTGGGATATTTGGACCCCAAGGAGCGAGGAAAACATGAAAAGCCCATCAAAGAAAGCACTTTTTGGTCTCACCAAAAAGTAAACAAACACAAGAGAAGGGAGAAAAATCATAATAATGGATCTACTACACCTGTATTCAGCATCGACTTGTGTTCCATTAGCTCTTTGGAACACACTACTGATCTACCTTACGCTAGAGAGAATACTGTCAATTTGTTTAGTTACTACT
This sequence comes from Tigriopus japonicus, assembly GCA_010645155.1. Taxonomy (NCBI): domain Eukaryota; kingdom Metazoa; phylum Arthropoda; class Copepoda; order Harpacticoida; family Harpacticidae; genus Tigriopus; species Tigriopus japonicus. Next base: position 3,226,969 of record CM021315.1, read on the forward strand.
TTTTCTTGTTCTGTCTGAAAGATTCATCCTTTCCCAAGTTTTCTCAGTCTGAGCAAATATCTTGAGAGGAAAGTTTCTCATTTGGGAATCGTACATGCATAAGGAAAATGAGGCAATAACGTCGACTTACTTGGATTCATTGATGATGGCGAGTTTGTGAACCTGACTGTTATCCCACATGGATTTGATGATGATCGAGATGTGGTAACGGATGGTGAATTTGTCGTAGAATTCCGATGAAGCACCAGTTTGTTCAACCTCTGTTAAAACAAGAATCAAAATTAAATTCGTGAAAGGTTAACTACTCAATTTTAGGAGGTGTTTAGATGGCACTTCAAATGACGGACCAAGTTGTAGTATTTCCCACGCAACCTCCTCTGTTTCATGGGCGTTATCAATCCTCTCAAAAGGAGTGTGACGTCATTAGAACTGTGCGTACAGCTGTTGATGAAGTGACTCAATTTGACAACGTGTGGGCAAGTTAGTAAATAATTCTCTGGGTATTTCCTTCTTCATTCCTCCCGCAACACAATAAGTTGTTTTTTTAGTTCAACTGTTACGTGATTTGGTTCTATTTTCATTGGGCTTAGTTCCAAATTCTGAGAAACCTTTTTGATCTACGTCTTATTCCAGCCGTTAAACAAGTAAATAACATACATCCTTGTCTGAGATTGCTCAAAACAATCATTTCCGTCAAATGACTGGATTTTAAATAGATTGTGTCGGCGCTTCAAAAGAAATAGAAGAGGAGAGACACTATAACTAAATCTGGATCTGGTTTCATTCATGGTTGGTTTCGTGATATCTGCTTTTTCATGTTCCTTTTTAACACTGCATAGTTCGTATGGGGTCCTTTAACGAACAGCTGACTAGGAGGTCACAGTACATAAGACTGGGAGGTCACCTTACTAGTACAGCTCCGGAAATTGCACTCTGACACAAAAGTTTGACATATTTTCGAACTTTTTTATGTTTATTGGACACATAAGAACTGAAATCTTGTTTAATAATGTTCAAAGGTTGCACGTTATTTCTATTTTATTGGTTCCGCTTTAAGGACTCTATATTGAGCAAAAATACTTCCCCTTAAACTTCAAAGTCTTGATTTTGAAATCTATGACATATATGTATTTGTTTATAGTTCAATTTCATTTTATGGGGGTTTTCACGATGATATAACACATTTCCAGCTTTAAATTGATATTGAAACATACTTTAATTGGCTAGATCTTTGAGTCAAAGATATTAATAACATCCGCTGCTTTCAATTAGCACATAACCGTGAATGCAATTGTCAAAATTACCTCCACTAATAAATTGAAAATCCTGAAATTAAAAAACAAAGTCCAAAAGAGGCATGAAAGTTGATACAACACTGAATTTGCGCAATGGTTTTCCAATGAAAATGTATTTAACGTCAAAAAAAGTAACCAAATGAACATTAAGTTGCTTTTCCTCAGCAAAATAATTCAAAAAACAAATCTCAGTTATTTAACAAAAATGCATCAAAACAACTACTTTCCGGAAAACTCGGGTCTCTTTTAAAAACGTGTCAATTTTAGAATATGACACGAACACGTCAAAAAGGGTGGGTTACACAAGCTTGACGAAATCATAAAGGATACCAAGATTTAAGAAGTTGGGAACCTTTTGCCTGAACCAATATAACATTTGACTTTATAACAAGGGCTGTTGACACAACATCCTTCATTATCTTTTCAGCGGTCAAAACAACTTGAACAAAAAGTCGAAGTGGCTTAGTTAAAAAAGAAAGTGGTAACTCACAAAAGGCCTGCAAGAAGCGTAGTTGGAATAATTCAAGCTCTCCAGGTGTCCATATTTACAGCAGTTTTCTATTCATTGAATGTTCCCTTTGTTATTTCTTTGCTCATTCAGGAAACATCATGCACTAACATCAACAATCATCCTTGAGACCAACAGAACCTTTCGGACATCTTTTTGATGGATTGGCCTTTCTGTGTGAAGGAGGAAGGATCTTCTTGGCCAAGGTATCATTTACACCTAAACATACGATTTATAAAAAAGCCAAACCATTTGTCACTTTGCCAAGAGCGCAACAGTAAGAAAAAAGTTCAAGCTCCAATAATGCACAAAGAGATCGAAATTATGAGGCTGCTAGGTAAACTTTTAAATGAGGAACCTGTTCCCCGTTTCTTCAAACTTTTTCCTAGCATCGATGAATGGCGAAATTGGATAGCTAATACTGTTCTAGAAAGGCTTTCACCAACTATTTCCATATCCTTGAAAAGAATTTTCTCAGTTCAGACATCCGGAGGACCAAAATAGAAGCTAGTTTCGAATTTACAACCTAGATGTTTTTTGTTTGATGGAAATTTGAAATGCAGGGTGCGTCACATGAAACAGGGCAAAGACATAAAAAGTTTTGGACAATCTAGTACTTGAACCAGAAATTATTCTATTCCAAGACTTCCTTCAACGGATAATTTCATTGAGAGGCCCTTCTTACTACGAGCACTTTGAATAGCTTCCCAATAAATGAGAAAATTCATCAGCGTGTTATAAATAAATATGCTTAACCATTTCATCTAATGATTTCATACCTACAGATTGGTATGAGAAAAAATACATTTTTTGAACTTAAAATGTTTTCTCAAAATTTAGCTTGTTTAACTAATAGATTTTTGTGGATCTTCAATAAAAGTTGATTGTTTGCCTTGAGGGAGGATTGTCTTTGCCCAAGATGATAAAGCATTACAAAAAAATGAAGAATTACCAGTTAAAACAAACATGGGCTTGTGTTCTCCCTTCTCAGCAAACAAGCAAGCTCTAATCTTACTGTTTATTTATTGTTTATTGTTGAGTCCACTCAAGCATCGTCAAGATGAGATAGAGTATTGGATAGAATCGGAATAATGGATAGTCCAATTAATGATGAATGAAAAAATATATCTTATCTCGTCAGAATGTTGAAATCAAAACACAAAACACTGTTCACATGCACAGCTTACAATGTTCAGCTGTTTTGTTTTGCGGTTATAGTATTATACTACTTGTAGTACTAGTACTAGTATACTAGCAGAATAAACAAACCAGTTTGGTTTCTATAAAGAAACAGGAAGTATGTGGTATCGCTGAATTCGATCCTTTGTTTAGTCATCCTTCAATCAGATCTTCATCCTTCAATCAGATCAATCAGAGTATAGAAATCTGAGCTTTTCTCAGGTTTGGCTACCTACCCTGTAGATCACTTAAGACTTACAAGAGGCGTCTTGAGACCTCACCAGAGGCAAGACATTTTATCTTCATCAATAACTTCACAAGATTTACGATGGTAAGGTCTTGTGACCCATCAAACCTGTCAGAACCAACGTTACGATTTTCTCTCGAAACGCAATAGATGGAATTCCGACAGAACGAGACGGGAAAAGTCACGAATGTTTCATTCGAAAATGACAGAGGTCGTGTTGATCCCAAGAATTCGAAGATACTACCAAAAACCCATCAATCAAAAGAGGGACTACTTCAATGTAACTTATTTAACCACCCACGATAAATGCATGCATAAAAGCGGTTTTCCATCAGCTTCATCAAAAAGGAAGAAAGCTGTGCTTGACTAAAATCTGTCTTTGACGTCATTTCCAAAACTTCACCACAAACCATTCCATCATTCCAAGCTCCGAAGTGCAATTTAAAGCACTATAAAAAGATCGTATCTTCATACCTGTATAGAATGTCATCAACGCTGAAGGCAAATGTTCTTCGGAGATGGGATGAGACATGAAGCGCATGAACAGTTCTTGAGTTCGATCCTGCACAAAAGGATTGATCACAAAGAATACCTCCACGATCTTGGACACTGAAAAAGGCCAAGTAAATGGCATTTTTGAAGTCATTAAATTGATTGTTGATTGGCCCCACTTGGAACTTGTCGCCACTATTAGCAGCAAGAAAATGAAAGAACTATGAAAAAAGTGACACTAGTGATAATAATAATCTTGTTAGTGTCCATAATATTGCAAGTTTTAGAAGTATCTCTAACTTTTCGTTTTGTGTGGAATAAAGTGACTGGAGAAAAATACTGTGCCTGTACTCTTTTACTATAGTTCTCTATCTAGTCAGAGGAATCAATAAAGCCAAGAGTGTTCATGATTGGAACAAAAGTTGTCGAAATTGTTCGTTTCATTGAGTTAAATCAAAACCGGAAGATCCAAATAATGTCAAAAAACAACGAGAGTAACAAGTATGAAAACAATAATCGCTTGAGTTATGAAGAATCTAACTCGCTCCTAAAAGCCTATTCAGAAAAAGGAAACTATTTTTGTTTGAAGTTAATGTATAAAATGGGCAATCGTACTTCTCCTTCAATTTAGAGAAAGCAATCGTATTATTCAAATTAAGTCTCTTCGGTTACATTTTGATGAGAAACTCATTCATGGTATCTAATTGGACTTGGAAGCTTTGAAAAGGCATTGATTGTTTGTGTATTTTTTTTCGCTTGACTCACCTAAGTAGGGGTTGTTGAAATACGATGGAGAGCATACCAAAACCAGGAGAAATGTCAGGATATTTTGGTCCACGTTCTCTGACACAAGTTGTGGCAGATACCTGAAAGAAATTTACATGAGCTTTAAAGAAACTCATTGGATTCCCTATCAAAACCATATCATATTCATCCAAACACGCTTCTTCTTTCAAGCTTTTTCACTTTGAAATGCGTGAAAATCTCCTAAATATTTGGAAATGTACGAAGTTGCAGAGTAATTCTTCTAGTAAATGCATGGAATTACTTCTGCCAAATATGTTTTTACTAAACATGTGGTTGTGTCCACGTTTTTGACAATGATACAAAGCCACATTGTTTCGTTTTTAAAGTTTTCCTGGAATGGTGACATTTCGCTTCTACCCATTAAATATTAAAGTTGAATCATCCGGCTTTGCGTCTTTGGATGTGTCCGTTCATCATTCTATTTAAAAGGAGTTATTATAAAATTGAGTTACCGAAACTTAAACGCGAATCATGATTCATAACATAACAATTTCACCTTGGTGTGGATCAAACTATTGTCTCCAAATAATGGTACATGCACAAAGGTTGTTCAAGTGAGCATATTAAATCATAATGCTAGTGGTAAAATAGGACACTTGGCTGTGCTGAGTTGCATGGCCCATTTTACCAAATTGAAGTCATTTCAATTTTAGCTTTTACTCAAAGAGTTTGTGGTAGCGATTGATATTTCAAGTTAGGATGGCTTGCGTGGAATTGGGCCAATAATATGCAAAATTCACTTATTATCTTATTTTCTACCCCAATAGACCCAGAGAGCATATTATCAGCCAGGTGTAAGCAAAGGTATTTAAATGTAAAATAACGATCATTGCCAGGGACATTGACTCTTTAAATACACGCTAAAATTGAAATGACTTGAATTTGGTAAAATGGACCGAACAAATTCGTTTTACTGCTAGCGGTATGATTTAACGCAACTACGATATGCCTTCTAACGCAACCTTTGTGCATATCTCATTGAAGTGTGGCTTGGTTATGCCTTTTCATGGAGCCAGATTGTAGACAAGCGTCATGATCAGCTAACGCTGCACATGCAATTGCACAGAAAGAAACATGGTATCATTCGAGAATTTGTGCAAAATATTTGCATTGACTAGCTCTGATTATGTAAAACTGGTCGAATTTCCACTATTTGGTATGTTGTTTTCTTTTATTCGGCAATTTGGATGAAATCGAATGAAGCGTGTAAAAAAGGGCAAAGATTTTTTTCAAAGTCTAAACATTGCTCTACTAACAAGTTATGACTCTTTCAATTGTTCTAATATCAAAAGTAAAATTTCAACCTTTGCTTTAGGCGCATTAGCATTTCGAGCTTTTCTAAATTGAAAATAAAATGAACATTGGGTAGTTGCTTTGTTGACAAAATCAAATGGAATTTGCATTCAACACAATTTATTGACCCTTTTTCGCCAAAAATTGCCTTAACAAAAAAAATTGTCTCTGGAAATTCAAAAGCTATTTTAAATATTTGGGAGTTTTGCTTTTGATAATATTTCATCGCGTTTTTAAGCTTTTCGGGGACAGAAATTACCTTCAAATTCAAGTAACTCAGCAGCTGATGAACATGTTTTAAATTAACATGTATCTAAATGTGTACTCTTAACATGAATTGTTAAGTTTTTCAAAAACTATTATTCATAATCCTTTAGTTACAAAACATTTTTCCTGGACCTAATTTTACTTTACCCAATAAAAGAACACTTGTTCCACATTGGTTGGAGGGAGAAAAAAAAATGCCAAAATGTGTTATTTTGATCCAAACTAAATGTTGTTCCGCATTGGTTTGTGGGTTCAAAAATGTATTGGGAATATTCCGATCCAAACTTTGAAACATTGAGCAAAGACTGAGACAACTTACTGCATGGCGAACAGGAGAAAATCGGCCAAGTCATCAATTGCCCATTCAGGCAAGGCGGCAAAACTGTTGGGGATCTCATTGGCATTCAAGGGTAATTGCGATGAGACGTCCTGGAGTTCACTCTTCTGGATATGACCACTCTCCTTGTTCACCTTCCCAAGCATGTTATAGAGCAGGAATTCACATACGGAAGAGTAGAACTGAAGGCAGCGGATGATTAGATTCTGATCCAAAAGGCCAGTATCTGCACATGCTTTGGATTTGCTCAGTTTCTGAAAGGCCATGGTTTTTAAGTCAGGCAAGAAAGGGAGTCTTGTTTTTGTTGAGGCCTTCTACCTTCACTTGAGATTGGTATTTCTTTAGGATTTGTCGATTTCGCATGGCTGTGGGCGAATTTTTCCATTGGCTTTCGGTCTTTTCCAGCTCATCGACGGCTTTTTGCAGCTCTCTGAGATGTCGAATTCTTCTCTGATAACGTCGAATGCAGGGTAAAATGGACAAGTGATGGGCATACAAGGTAAGATACCAACAGTCCGTGTGGAAATTCAAACCATCTCCGCGTTTCTTCACCACAATATCTAAAGTTTTTTTTAACGGAATAAAAGAACCAAAGGTTGCGATGAGAACACCAATTGAAGTTGCGCAATATAAACGATTTTGCTACAGTTCCGTGAAAAAAAATATTTGAGGGGAATTTTCAACAGCCGAACTAATTGAACATGAAATTGCCGGGTCAGTTAAAATACAAGTCTTTGTTTTCTTTCATCCAAGGACACCTAAGATTGGATAAATTAATAATGTTACGCGATAAAAAAAACACCGGAACAATAACAAGGTAAATATAACCTCTCATTTAAAAAGAATGTCTTTAACAAATCACATTAACTAATTGACTTTATCAAAGATGTAAGTTGTATGAATAACCACGCTTTACCGTAGCCAGATATCATAGATTCAACAAGACGTTTTCTTACCCTTTTTATTGAGCCACTCTTGAAGTTCAGCCTCAGTCATTTTCAACCTAGTTGTATCATCTGGTAATTTAATCAAGTTGTCTTCCCGTTGAAGGTAGTAAATATCCACTTTGTCCATTTTGATCTTGGCGGCCAAATGTTGGAGAACAGACAAGAAATTCAACATGAAACCATCCCCAGCCACAAGACGCTCATTCACCTGGAATTGAGGTACGATTGTTATTTTGAATACAATTTTCATTTCTTCATTACAAAGTAAATTGAAATGTTATATTTTACCTGCATCTGCTCTCGTTTCTGATTTCTTTTAAGAACCTCTCGGAGGAACTGAAGAGCAGGTTCTCGAGTGCTTGAATTGGCCAAAATGGCATGAAAGATCCGATGAAGCGAAGTCTAGAAACATTGAGGCATGAAATTGATAATTAGAAAGGCATTATAATTAAACTTCAGTATTCTGGCTTTGTTTGAAAGTAGTATTTAAGGTACACCAGTAGTTTTGGATACCAACCCAGAGCAAAAACAATGCCGAAATTACGAGAAATATGAATGAAGGAACAAATTCTCTTCCTGAAAGGTGCAAGTTTTGTGGGTCATTTTGTGCAAGAAAAAAATTGACGATGTGAGACCTTCAAAAATGAAACACATTTCTACTAGAAATAGCAAAATGCATTGGGTGAAGCCCTCAGGACATTCATTTACATTGAATGCATTTCCATTTTGTAGTTTTTCTACATGACGGTGATTTTACTTCACAAAACATAATTCATCCCATTCACCAGAATAAAATATGTCAGACGCAGATTCCGCTAGTGAAGACCGCTTTCAAAAAAGTAATCACCATTTGATCAATTCAGTTATGTCGAAGCGTTGGTGGTATCTTCTTGTAAACGGAAAAAAAGATATTTGGCGGAGAAGCCATCGTTTTTTTATTGGCAACCTTGTGAATGGTTTTCTAACGACCCAAAAGTGTATGGAGGAAAGAGCAAACAAGGCTCCATTCAATCAAAGGGCTTGCTTGCCATTCCTATAGAATCCCATTGATTACCCGCATGAACTCCATTTCACTCTGGAGTTGTTGAGCAATAGCTCGAACTTGCGAAGTGGCTTGTTTGCCCGAGAAATGCTTCTCAGCCACCGCCGGATCCTCTTCCGCAAACACCGATATCATCAAGAACGGACCCAAAACAGTCGTTGTGGAGATCTCACGACCCACGGCCTCACTCAGGGTTTCCGACATCCAAAGGGGCTGCAAAAACATCAATGGGAAACATATGAATCCGTCACTAGATGGAGGTAATAAATGGGCAAAGGCTTTACGCCAGATTTGAAAGCTATGGTGCAGATCTATTGAAGCTAACAAATCCGCCAATATATCATTTAAGAGACGTTTTATTGTGACAATAAAGCTTCTTTAGATGGTATTAAAGGCTTTATATACATTGTATGAAAGAGGGAGACAAAGCTTCCAAGACATTTCCCTTTACTTGTCTTGCTTCTTAGTGTCATCTTTTGGCGAGTTCAAAAGCTCGGATTAAAATCCTCCATACTCGCCTTATTCATCAAATTGATATCTTTTCACATTTTGAGTCAGTTTGAGTTCGGTCAAGATAAAGGTTGCGTTTAAAGATCAATACGTCAAACTGAGTGATCATAAATTTTGGCCAAAATGGCTTTAAAACAATCAAAATTGTAGGTATCACCAGATGGCGACAATTGTCAGCTTTCCTCTTGGAACTGAAAAACTTTCCTTTTAAAACAAGTTGTTCGTTTTAATAACAAGAGAGGGCGTAAATTTGTTTACATTACTTCATTCCAATCAAGCAGACAAACTACACTGAAATTTAGTTTAAACCGTAGCCAATAGATGGCACAAGCACGTTTTCCTGGATCAACTCTGGTATCTACCAAATGAAGGATTGTAACCCTAGGTTGAAACATTCGCCAATCAATGGTGTGAAAGAGGGGGGCTAGTACTGTGTAGTATGTACTAGAGCACTAGTATGTACCATATTCACAAGACTTTTCTCTTTACTTGCCCTACCCTCACAGCCATCTATTGGCGTCTATTTGAAGCTTGGGTTAAAATCCTTCATACAAACGCCCTCTTGGACTATCTTTGAGATGCTTGGAAAACATTTGCGCAATAGTATTCTTGCAATTCTTGTGGATTGAACGTACCAATTCGGTGAGGAGTTGACAGAAAGGCCTCTGCACTCCTGGGGTTGTTATTGAGGCTCCAGTTCTCAATTCGCAAAGTTCAGTCATGGCAATGATTGGAGTCTTGTAACTGGAGTCCACCAAACTGGATTTCCTGGCTTCTGTCACTATCGACTCCAACAAGGGTGAAAAGATCTGCAAATAAAGGGCAGGTTGTTATGTTTGTAAATGTTGTCCAAGAGGTCAGTTGAAAACAAAACTAGAGCTCTAACAGAACCACTTTTTTCAAATTTTCTGTTGTAACATATTTAACCTGTTAAGTTCAAGATGGATATTTTGTGAGGTTAGAATGGAATAACTGAGGATAAATTAGGCCTCAATAAGTTGAAAGTAACTCTTAGACCAGATGGTTTTAACGCGTGCACTATGGAAAAACTTGGCTTAAAATATTTTTCTCAACTTCTAGACCAATCTGCAACATCCGTAGGACTAATTCTTTTCATCAAAAAATTTCAAACAAACTTTTAAAACTTAATCATTGACATTTCATTTCGGTCTCATAGTTATTACCGTTTTGAAGGTGTCCCATTCCGAGGCGGTGTGATTAACCAGATCGACAAGGAATCCCGTGGGCATGGTTTGTTCCAAGAGAGGTTTGGTGAGAACCGAATGAGGGATTCCACTGAAATTGTTCTCCGTGTCAAACGCGTTTTGAAGGATCAATGAGGTAAACTGCAACACTTGGTTTCGAGACCAAGTCATCAAGTCACTAACAGGGGGCACAGAGGCTCGCTGAAATGGGACAAATCTTTGTTTAAAAGAATGGCATGAAAAGAGTTAGGAATTAAAGCTAATATTAAATGGTTGCTTATTATATTAGTGGGAAATTTTTAGGTGGTGATCTTATATTGGCTTTTAATGCAGGGTTAAAAAACCCCAATACTATTTCTGTTGATTCCAGGTTCAAGAATATATTCTTTTATGCGAAAACGATTAATAATTCTATATTTGCATTGCTTTTCAATTTTTTTTATAAAAATAAAAAAAAGTCGGCCAATAAAGTATCTAATAACTCCCACTTCACGAAATTGCTCTTTTTAAAATAAATCTTAAAACGTAGAAAGAAAAATTGTCCAATCTTCCAATTAATTGTTCAAATCTGAAAAAAAATCTCTATGACAAACTCAATTTCAATCAATTACGTAAAGTTATGAAAGCAATTGTTAGCTCACCTTCTTAAAGCTTCTCTCCTCTTCCCCGATTCTCTCATAACAACTAAAGAGGTACGCCACTATTGAATCTTGAAGACTGGCAGCCGATTTCTTGACCACACCAGGGGGATAATTGCCTAAGAGACAAAATAACAAATACTTACTTAGCTCATTGGATATGAACTCGCTTCCAAGAACCACCCACCTTCAGTCATGCTAAAGATGACTTCAGTCAGAATGTCCGCTATCACATCATTGTAGCTCACTTGGGCATCAGTCAGGTCTTTATGGATCTGGTGAGTGTCAGAGAGGTCCAAATTGTTCGACGGACTAGATGAACCAAAGAGCTTGACTCGGAAGATATTCTGCAAACTGTTCCGTAGTTGCTCGGGCGTCACTTCATAAGTGGCACTGGAAATGGAATTCATGAGCTTTCTAGAATTTTATATTATGTTCTAAACGGATCGGGTATCGCAATGGGTCATGCACAAAGGTTGCTCAAGTGAGCGTTTTAAATCATACCGCTAGCGGTAAAAGAGGGCCGGTGGCTGAGCTGAGTTGCCCAGCCCATTTTGACGAATTCCAATCATTTCAATTGTAGCGGATATTCACTGAGTCTAGGTCTTAGGAAATGATTGAACTATTTTACTCTCTAAGTCTTAATTGAAAACATTTTAAATTTTGATATAATGCAATCACTGAACAAATATGCATCTTTGAATATTCTTTTAGATTGCTGATAAGTTTAATTTCTGGAGTGGCACAAGGCCTTATTCAATCAAATGTTTTTATTCAATCACGCTGAGAGTAAATTTTGCATATTATGGACCAATTCCACCCAAGCCATCCTCACTTGAAATGTCAATCGTTTTGGGTAATTCTTTAAATACACGTTAAATTTGAAATGACTTGGATTTGCCAAAATGGTCTGAGCAACTCAGCACAGCCAACGGCCCTGTTTTACCGCTAGCGGTATGATTTAAAAACCTCACTTGAGCAACCTTAGTGCATGTCCCATTGCCTCCATTATTCGATGAACATATGAAATACTTCGTTTTCAAATTCGAGTTCCATCAGGAGTTATATTGATGGACTTCGAGTTGGCAGTGGTGCCATATTTTACTGGGAGATTACGTCTCGTGCCTTTTGAAAAGCCTAGTTGAGTTAAGCTTTTTGACCTTGAAGGACCAAAATGGCGTAACTATGCCAAAAATCAAACTCGACACACATCAGTATTACATTACTATTACAAATCCAAAATTTCTTGCCTGCTCGAGGTGCGTTGACGTTTCTCCACGAATTCCTTTCTCTCTGATCCAGAGCCTGATCCTTGCGAGGCCGCTTCATCCACTTCCATCATGGTCTCAACGCCCGAATCAAAGTCGTTGGAGATTTGGCTGGAGATCACTCCGGATGCATCTTGACTCGAGGTCAAACACGCAGCTCCTGCCGATCCTGTCTCCATACTCTGATTCTGTCCAAGCAAAAATATTGTTTTCTATCGAGTGTATTTTTCCTGTTTTTTGTTTGGTTGGTTGATTTCATGTACATCCGTTTGTTTGTTTGCTTGTTTGATAATCATGTGCGGGAAAAATACGGCTAAAGAAGTACTTTGTATGTGATTCAAATGACGTTTTACGGGGAAAAAAGCGGGACAGTTTTTTAAAAAATCGCTTTTAAGTTATGAATGGGATTGAACTAAATGACCGCCTGACTGGATTTTGTTACCTTGTTTATGAAAACGTAAAAAAACACTTTTGTCAGAAAAAAAAAACTGATGGAGAATAAAATGCCTTTGATGTCAAGTGAATTGTTTAAGTTCAAAACTCCACAAAATTGTGATGAGATGGCGATCGAACTTTTCTTTTATTCAAAATATTGGAACAGAAAAGGGATCAATACTTATCTACTCCGAAATTGAATGCACGGGATGCTTCGAAAGATTTTTTTTCCAATTCTTGGGAACGTAGAAGCCATCTGACTAATATGCCTTAAATTTGAAACCATGCCTTGGTTTTACGCTAAAATTCTCGTCTTAAAACCATCAAGCTTGTTAAAAATTCGTCTAAAACGATATTTTTCCATCAAAATTACGCGGCAAAAACTTTCTAGATTTGTGATATTCGACCAAAAATGACAAAAATATACAATTACTTTTTCGAAAAAAAATCCCTTTCCATGTGAAAATGAGAAGAAAACAATTTTCCTTACTTTTCGTTTATGAACCTTTATTGTACCAAGCGACAGCTCATTCTACTTTACATTCTTAGCATCTTTCATTTTGTATTACATTTTAAAGGCAAATTGCTTTTTCAGAATGTCCCTTTTCAACCAAAAGAAATCAATACTAGAAATGTGTAATACCGGGCTAAAGACTAAAAAAATACTAGTGATTGACCAATAGAGCTCCAAACCGAATCCGAAAATGGGCTTATCTTATGTCGAAACCGAAAGCAGCTGACTAAAAAAAATATTGATGTGCTAAATTCACTTCAAAAATCTAAATTGATTATGCGTACATTGGGTTATTCCACATTTTGATCCGAAATCCGAAAAAATTGAGTTTCAGGGGCTTGAACCAAATCAAATCTTTGAATTTGTTCTCAAACTCCAATCTTTATAGTAGGCATAACCGAAACCAAACCTTTTTTATCTAAACTAAATAAATAATATAATAAAAAAAAGTTCTACCTGAACCGTATCGGCTTTGATGTCCACAGCGGGAACATTGGCCAGTCCGAAAGAGGCCTCACTTTTGCTAATATGAGTCTCCGACAAATCATGACGTTTCACGGCATTCTCGGATTTAGCCGGGGAAGTGTCCATGGATTGCACGTCATCCTCTGATGTCTGATCGTTCCTCGAGGCTAAAGCGCCGTTAGTGGCCTCTTCAGACTCGGGTTTCTTAGTGGGTTCACGCTCTTTGTCACTTCCTTGAGCTCGATTGGCTTCCGGGGTTCCAGTTGTTCCGCTTGTTCCACCCAAGCGAGCCAAACGCTTCCGGCGAATCTAAAGCGAGAAAGTATGTCACTTTGATTGCAGTATTTTATAGATGCAATGATGATTGTAAAAGGTGACGTGAAAATAAATCGATAAATCATGAAGATAATGCGTCATAAAAGAAGCAATCAATGATCCTGAGTCACAACTTGTGTGAGAGGCCTAAATTTGATTTACCTTAGGGGGAAAAAATACAAGATTTTTATTTTCTAGACATTCAATTTGACAAAATCGCATTATGTTCAATCTATTTACAATTCTGGTCCGACGGGTAAGTGGGTACTTGAAAACTATCACGCATATTTATATTTAAGAGGAATAAGACCTAAAATCAGATGAAATTAGAAACCTTTCGGGAGGGATGAACATGCTATATTTTTTTTCTTTTATAACTTTTTTCAACCTAATCATCATTTAGATCTGACTCAGAAAAAGTACAAATTTCCAAACAAAGCTTTTCAGACTAATATTTTAAAACGCGATTTCCAAGCAATACCAAAAGTTGACTCATGCTTCAATTTGGAAGATCAAACCCAAATCCATGGTTCAAAACCTCTCTAAAACCCTCATATTCAAAAGGACGATGATTGAGCACATTTGACTCTTGAGATCCAAAAGTAACTTGAGCAAAATCCCCTGGAATGAAGGCCAACTCACCTCATCCTGATCCATGATGCTAATGCAGATGAAGAAAAGCTCCTCAGATTGTGCTGGCTGGATCGCCGAGTCCAACGAGGCCGTGGAACGTTCCGCGTTGATTTCCACTCGGCTAAATGTCAACTTGAGAGGTCGAAATCCTCAATGAACTGCGTCAGTCTGGCCGTTTGTGTGTCTATCTATCGTTCTTTCTTTCTTTCTCAGCCGTTTTTTATGCGTCAGCTGAGTCTGGCCAGGGTATGACAGCTGTTTTTAGGCTGATAATGGCTAAGGTTAGGCTAACTGGGGGAAATTGGGTGGGTTTGTTATGCGTTTTTAGCTGTTTTTAGAGGGGCAATTGAACTATGACGTCACGGAACGTGGGCATGATTGTTGTGTCTATGATAGTACGGCTCTCTCTGGTGGCAGAAAGATGAAACAAGATCGAGATGATTAGGGTGAAAGGGTGACCAATACCAAGGGAACCTCTGGAAATGTTGAAGCTGGATAGAAGGATATTTGAAAGATAGAGCAGGAATATTTCTTGGCAAAATTGTAGTAGTGTTGTTACCGACCAGAACGTACATTGAGTACTTAAAATCTATTGATACTGTCTAGAACACGATATGCAACAACGTTTTTTTTTTGTTTTTTGAAATAAAATTTAGTTTATGAAGAGACATAAGTAATACGGAAGACACTGTCAACTTTGCAATACTCTAACAGTAAAAGTGGAGTAAAAGAGTTGATTACGTCATTGTTTAACTGAACATTAGATTCGACCAAAATAAATCAAGATTTTCTGATGATGAGGAAGTAGATGGAATTGTTTAGTAGATTGTTTAGGGGTTCAGATAATTCTGGAATGAATATGCTCATGAGATCATGAAACGTTAACAAGGCAATCCAAAGAAACTGCATTTTAAGTTAGTCCGAAGTTATTGCACGATGTTCAAAAATGTAGACTTATAAGTGGATGGTAAAGTAAGTTTTAGCGTTTTCGACAGAAATGGGGCCATAACCCTGGGCCTAGAGACCAATAGAGGGCGCCGCGAGCGGATGACTTGAAGTATATCCATTACTTGCAAATTTTTAGCAAAAAGACGCTTCCCAATACTTAAGTATTTTCATTTGTAAATGGTTTGCCACACATGAATGTTTTTAAAAAATGCTTGAGATGGGGGATGAGACATTTGATCTTCGAAACATTCATTAAAACGATAGTGCAAAATGTGAATCATCTTCTTAACATCAGGACACTTAAAAGATAAAGAACTATTTATTTACGGACTCTTTGAATTTGAGAGAATTTTTACGATACCCACGATTAAATCGTTTGTAAATGTGGTGTTTACTCTAAACTCCAAATTGTAATACCTTTAATTGGATTAGCTTTTGAGTTCTAATGTTTGAATTGGTTCAAAAATAGGTTCAGTCAAAAATATTTTATAATTGCACATTTATGTGAATAACAAAAAAATGTCATAAATTTGACTGAAACAGATTGCGGTTTCGAGATATCACAAAAATAAAACTTTTTCAAGACATTTTTGGTTCTGGCAGATGTAGAATTCACATCAAACCTTATGAAATTGTTTTAAATAGTAAGAATGTAAATTAGAAGCTCATTGCAAACTTTTTTCCAACTTGGCAACACGCTCCCTCCTTATCTATTTTTTCTAAATGACCAAGGTAGCTTAATGTTTTGCAATGCTGGTCAGGGATGCTGAAATATCGAATTCCAGCCATTTTCATTTCCTTCAATGTTGCAAATCATATTTTCAGTAAGAAATCTGTTTCGGCTAGAAAAGACTTGAAATGGCATGAAAAGTGTTTCAACCCACATTAACATATTTCCGTTCTGGCGCAATATTTGCCAAGAAATAGGCACACAAGAAAAATTGTATTTTATCACCTTTTTTATATAAAATTAATCTAAAAGAATCAAATACTTGCTTAGACTCATTTTAAGTTGCACACCCCCAAAATGTGTCAATAATTTGCATAGTCATGTCCGCTCTAACCGAAAAGTCTTTTCCAATTCTCTCTCAATCTCCCCAATCCCAATCATGAAGCTCATCGTCCTTGCCAAACCATTATTTGTCCACTGGAGCCCACCTATTTCTCCTCAATCCAATGACAGCAGTCACATTCAGGTTATCTCTCACCGATATCGGCACCTACAATCTGATCAGGGTGGCCAAGATCCGCCAAGATCCCCCTTCATTAACCTACATCCAATTGCTAGAACGACTACCTTACAATTATCAAAACCATACTATGCCAAATTGAAAAGAATCAAAGTTTTATTTGGACACTTAAATTGTTGTTTATCCATGTTAAAAGTCTCTGAGGAATGATTTTAGCACAATAAATGGCGTGAGTTGGCCGAGATCACCTGTGCGATTCACCTGAGTGCCAGGAAAAGTGAAATCAGACAGGTTGCTCAGCTAGAACTACCAGCACAGTACAAAACACCAGATTAGAACATGATGCTAGATAGTTGACACACATATCCATGTTTACGCAGATATAGAAATAATTAATGGAGTTCCAGTGAATAAAAAATCATAGTGATCGTGATGCATTCCTTGTTTCATCAGGTGTTGGTTCTAAAGAACCTATCAAAGGTAAGAATTTTGAGATCTCTGTGTCTATGATTATGAACAAACTGATGTGAGTGTAAAAATATATATTATAGGCTGGTGAATTATTTTCCTTGGAGGATCGGTTCATCATCAATGATTTTGATGAAGTCATGGCCAAAATACTCGACATTGTGTCACAGGTAACTCGTTTGACCTTTCTTATACATGTCAAATAATTCATTCATGTCGATATTTTATGTTTCATAGCCGGATTTTTTGATCAATCATAATGATCAGAGTTTGGTGGAAATCTGTATAACCCGCCTAACCTCGGCCATTCGCGAAACGCGAACTATCGAATCTCACGCCGGTTCCATGGTCCAACTTTTGGAACTGTGTCTGAGCTACAATTTGCGTCCTTCTGCTCATGGTTTGGACCCGCCTCACGCTAAAATAGCATCAGATTTGATGAGTTGCATTTTCTTGGTAAGTTTGATTGCAAAATGTTAAGAAATGACCATAGAGAACTATAGAGTGCTCAAGCTACCTTAAACATGCATTAAGGGTCTGTAACAAACAACTGAATGAGAGGTTGAGAGGTCACTGCACCAATGCAGCTCTCGAAATTGAACCCAGACAAAGAATTTGACCTACCTTCAAACTTCTTAATGTTTATTGGACTCCTAGGAACAGAATTTTTGTCTTTTAAAGCTCATAGATTGCACATATTTTCTATGGAAATGGTTACACTTAAAGGACTTGTACGAGTCAGAAAATATGTAGGGCTCCAGTCATAGATTAACTAGATTTTTTGAGCCTCCAGTTACCAAGATAAGTCAACTGACATCTAGAGTTATATCTTCTTTGAAATACAGGAGTTTAATATCAAGAGGTTTTCAATGTTAATGGGATTTCTCTTTTAACTGAACAATTGGTTTTCTTATAGAAAATCTGTTTGTCTTTAAAAATTCTTTTAAGATTCTTTAAAAAAGAATTCTTCATCTATTTGTTGCAATAACCAATTGATCTTGATGACAATCATAGAGAACCATCATGAGTTAATCTGCTCCAAATATTGAAAATTACCAGACTTTCTCATCATTGTTGTTTGATTTGTTGTACCCTAGAAAATGGCACACATGAAAATTTGCAAATTTCAGCACCCATCGCAGTGGCTGTGATCTACAAGAACCATGCGCAATTTGAGATGAAGTTTATCTTTGTAAGTCTTTGGAAAACATTCTTTCAAGCCAAAGGAAAAATTGAATGTATTTTAACACTCTATCGTTTTCTATGAAAAGACCAGGTGATCAAGATTTGTTTTGGGTTTCCAGAATTATTCCAAGCGGAACGTCATGGAATTGGCTTTGCCCGTGGCCGTTAAGTTTCTGCACAAGGGCAACAAGGATTTATCGCGGAACATGTCCTCTTATCTATCTCTGGCAGCCATCGAACACGCTGAGCTCTTGGCACAACACATTCAACCCATCATTGATTCTGTGATATCGGGTAAGATAGAGACTGGTCTGGAGGGAAAAGCGTTCGTTGAAATTGGAAGCGAATTCGAGACATGGAAATTCAACTCTTTTCCAAACATGCTCACTTGGCATGGCTTTTGCCTGTCTTGGGATTTGGAACCAATAAAAAGAGTCTAGACCGGAGACAGATTCTTATTGGCTTGGTCGAGTTCAATTTCAAGAGGAATTTGGTGGTATGAAAGAATTTTAGTGGGTTAGGAGTGTGTAGAAGGGTAAAATAAATGGTACAGAGGGGAATTTTTGGCAGAATCTAACTTTCAAGGATTTCAATGAATGGCAAGAAAAGCGGAAATGGGTCTTCCATTCATTTCCATTCTCATCCTTACGGAGCAAATATCTGCAACGTGGAAAGAGATGCGATGTGACACTTTCAATGACTCGACAGACAGGAAATTTAGTCAGGCCATAATTTGGCTGCCAAAGATTTATTTTCTAGACCTTCAAACTCTCACAACTTCAGCGCAACTAAAGAACTATAAGATTAAATGGTCCATTGATGATTCCCTGTTGAGTCCAGAAATGGTAATCATTATCACCCAGCACTTTGTGTGCTTTAGAAACCAAACTTTCCTCATCAAGGTTACTTTGCCACAGCCTTAGAAGTAGTGCAGCAAAGATTTAGTGGCTAAAACCCAATAAAAGGGATGTTTGAAGCCAAGTTGGTTGGATCAAGACAAGCTGGTCTATCTTAGGTGCCAAACATTGTGCTTTTCACAAAAGAATTGGTTATGGTTAGCCTTGGGATTTGATGACCAAAAGTTTGGAACCTACAAGGTAGTCATAATTAACGTCCTCTACATGTAGATGTTAGCAATAATTTATGACAAAACAAGGTGCAAAAGCGACTTTTTGGTATATAAAACGATGAACTTTGTTTACTTTGTCTAATTCACTATTACTATGTCACTACGTGTATTTGGGATGGCAATGATTTTTCAGAACAGAGCATGCCCAATTTCAGTGGGAGAGCAACACTGGATACAAAATCATAGTGTCTAAACAAGTCGATTAATTTCACCACGAATTGCTACACATACACATAAAGATGCTTCTTTTAAATGATATTTCTTCTATATCAGTGTGCCATTATTGTGCTTGGAGTAATTCGTTTTTTGGCATGAGACCCTAAATACGGATGACCCTGTAAAGCAAACTCCATGCCCTTTTCAACATGATTGAATCTTCTACCATTCCTGGCCCTTCCTGGTTATTGGCCTGTGTGAACCTAGTAACCGATTAAAAAATCGAAGGAGAATCATTGGCCTAAATACTCCAGGTTCAGTCAAGACAGCCAAGTAAAGTTCTAAATTCTTTTGGATGTTACTGGAAAAAATGGTGACTCTCCATCGAAAATTCAGGGAGACTATGTAAAAGTGGTGCACACTTAAAACCTTTTAATCATCTTTGAAAAAGGTTTGAGGAGTCTTTTTTTTTGTTTGAAATGTTTCTTTGATCATAAAAGTTTTTCTTATTACATTTGAGACTTGCTTCATATTCAGTTTATTTTCAATATTGCCGATTTCAAAGAAATATACAAAAAGGGTAGGAGCAAGAATATAGTATTTTTCATGGCCTCCCTGTACCTATAGCAAATTTTGCAGGTTATGCATATTCTCTCTTTTGTTGGACAGTATTACTTACAGTAGTGCTGCAAAACTTAATCTAACAAAACATGTCCACCACTCTAAGCTAAATGAATACATGCAGACCTATTTTCCCTAATAATAGTTTTGCTAATGAGTAAGAAAGAAAATTATTCAACCATAGCCTGTACAAGAATATAAAAAGCATGTATGACAATGGTTATCTCTGGGCATAAAATGTCACTGTCTACCGACCTTGGTAAATTGCCCATGGAAGGCTTGTCTCCAAATTATAACCAGACTGTTTCCGAGAGAATGTTCTCATTCAAGGAGTTTCTTTTGAAACAAAAATCTGGTTAGAAACTCAAATGGAAGCTCTCAGGCTCGTCTCTTTTGTACACTAATCTATTGTTACAAGAGACAAGACCCTTCAAAAAACACCAAAGGTATTCGACGCCCTATTTTCCTCAAATCAAACAGCCAAAGAATGGGATGAGTCTGGAACGTATTTGAGCTTTTCTTTTGCTGTCAGATTGAACTCTTTATTTTCTCTTTCTCTTAGCTTTGCTTACCTAACCCCAGTTAAACACTTAATCCAAGGGAATATTTCCAGATTAAGGTTCCTCAACGTCACAAATTCATTCCGTTAAAGTTCTAAAGAAGAATATATCCGTAGCATTTACACTTTTTTGTATAGAGAGCTATTTTTGTGTCAAAGGAAATGCAAACTCAAGGAAAAATTATTGTAACCCATATGTGATATCTATCTTTTTGAGTCTGTGTTTTCTGCCTTTACAAATTTTACCATAAAGTTGAATTTTTCTCGTCAAACATATCTTTGTTTTCTTGGGCAATTCATTTATCTTGGTCGGTCATTTTGAACCAACCCATCTAGGAAACCAACTCTACATTTCCAAATCTTGGGGGTTCAATTTCAGGTAATTACTCTTTGGCACGAGTTCTGCCCACCATTTACGGAGTGAACAAGAATCCGA
This sequence comes from Tigriopus japonicus, assembly GCA_010645155.1. Taxonomy (NCBI): domain Eukaryota; kingdom Metazoa; phylum Arthropoda; class Copepoda; order Harpacticoida; family Harpacticidae; genus Tigriopus; species Tigriopus japonicus. Next base: position 3,248,058 of record CM021315.1, read on the forward strand.
TCAACAACCACGTGATGACCTTAGTTTCAATTTTGCACAACTGTGAGAACACGGAGAAGCTCGCATTGCTCTCCTTGTTCGGCTTAGTGGCCAAGGACAACTCAGCTGTAAGAACTCCATTGCTTTGGCAACAAAAACGGAGAATATCCCTCTTAATCCCTTGGGTATTCTGTTCCAGCTCTTGGAACCGTCTGTCCCACAACTTTGCGAGTCCTTGACGTCACAAACCACGGCGGCAGCCACACTTCAAGTCTTGTACAACATTGCTTTGACAAAGCCTCTAATATTGGCGGACCATACGCGCCAATTAAGGGTCACCGCGGAAAATTTCCCCAAAAGCGCAATTTCAGCTATCCAAGTGATGAGCGCCATTGCCAAAGTGAAAAAGGTATTTTTGGTTTATTTTCTAGAGATGGAGGCAGAGGCACTTTTGACAATCTTGCTGTTTTTCTTTGGAATTTCTAGGAAAAGGCCCCTGAGACGATGGACTTTATCACCTCCATGATGGGACGCTTGGAGGCTGAAAAGCACTCCATGGTTTTGAAGGAGATTATCGCATTGACCAATAAATATCCTGCCTTGCTAACATCCAGTCTTATGAGTAAGCTGACCTCGTTAGAGGAAGGGGCTAGCTCAGCTTCCAGAACGTATATTCAAGAGTTGAGGAACGAGTTCAATTCTCGGTCTCGGGAGAAACTCACGAGCTCTACCATCACTCCTTCGAATGCTCTTAATCATGGAGTAACGATTGTCAAGGTAATTTCTGTTCAATTTTACAGGGTGTCCAAGAATTGATGGTGCAACGCAAAAAAAATAGATTTTCAAAAGCTTAAAGACACGTTGGAGTAAAATATTCTTTGGCAGATATTTTTTTCCGGTCTTACTTTGCGTTTTTGACACAGGGTTAATAATATGCTTATCCTTACACATATCCCTCACACTTTCGATATATTTTTGGTCAACGCCCCTCTACGATAGTTCTTCTTGCTTTCTGAACACTATTGAGTTGATATCAGAAGATTTAGATGTCATCTGGGCCGTGTGATTATTGAAGTGTCCCTCTATGACAGATTTTAGATACCTTTTTGACCTGCTTTGCTTGAAACCCTTCAAACATTGTGATCTTGCAACTGAGACTGTAGTTTGCAAAAATGGTCAAAAGTTGCTGTTTGTTGCGAAAAAAGTAAATTATTTTTAGACCAAATAAATGTGGTCTTCACTCGATTTGATCATTCTTTAAATGGACAAACCTTAGTTAAACAAAAGCACAGTCTCAAATGTAGGAAAAGAAACTGAAAATCTTGATGCTTGTTATTGTAAAATCTCATTAGACTATCTCAAAAACATTTCAGGTTAATTACAAAGTCACCATAAAAACAATTCCACAATATAAAAAACACCAGACAAAAACTGATGCCCTCCTACTTGAGAAAATATCCTTGTTTGTTTGTCAGAGCCTCAAAAGTTAGAACGTGTCCAATTCTCTTCTCAGGTGGGAGGTGGTTCCAAATCGGAGTTGTCTAGCCAAGGCCATAAGATCATTTATCAGTCAACTCAGGGTCCATTGCCATCAAAATTCGACCCACGCTACACGGTGTCAGGGAGTCGTTCCAAGTTACCTCACACCCACCGCTCCATGACAAAGTTAAATATGCAAACAAGCTCCTCAGGAACCAATCCCAATGGGAGCACTAACGTCATAGCCTCTGGGGCTTTTGACTCAAGAATGGGTGAGTTTTTATCATAGAGAACAATAGAGTGATTATTAAGGTACCCATGACCCATGCAGTAGAAATGTTGATTTAAAGACTGCTGATATCTGAGGTTCTGGTCATAGAAATTCATCATTTTTAAAACTACCGCTTTCTGGTTCAACAACAGTGTGAGTCTGAGTCAAATGATATCTGGGTTAATATTTCTGGCTTTAAATAAACAAGGTGGTGAATATTCATATGTTATATTTCAGTAAGTACATTCCATTCACTTATATGTTGCTAGTTTTTTTTTGTACCCCACAGCTGACACAAAAACCTGGGAGGGCATAAAATTTACTCAAGTCAGGATCACCATCAAAATATTGTTTAGGGCCAGACTGTACAAAGAAAATTCCTCAGACTAAGATTTTTGTTCCCAAAAATCTCACAATTAAGTACAGTGATTGGCTCTAAAGAGCATTTATCCATCCTGATGTACTGTTCCCTTGAGTACTCTTTAATTTCCTGTGGTATAAATGGGGAAACCATAGAATGCAATAATATTAAGACACTATTACAGGTCTTCACAAGTCCATGACCAAGCTAAGTGCATCGTCCCAACAAAATATGGTTCGCTACAACTCTGGTTCCCAGGTATTGACTCAACCAATGGCGAGATCCATTACTTGCATCACCTCTGGTCAAGGGAAACCCATTTATAGCGCAGGAATGAGAGGCAGTATGGCTGGGTCTAATGTAATGCAACCTATGGCAGGAAATGGGTCGCCCACCAAATCCATGTCCTCTGGTAAGGAGTATAAATGGGACAGGATGCTTTTTAAGTTAGGTTCTTATCATTCCAATGAATTCTTGTAGGGTCGATGTCTGGAGTGGCAGGCGGAACTGCTCTGACTTCTTCCTCAGATGGAAGAGACATTCTTACCGTGAATGTGAACCAAATCAATGCTGATCTTATGAGACAAGTGTCCACAGTTTTGTCCCAACACCAGGATATCACTAATGGTTTACCCAAGGTGAACACTTCAAGTTACACCCATTTGGCGTCGCAAGGACTCCCTGCTCCATCTACTCATCCGCATTCCTTATCGTCAGCTGTTGCTAACGCGCCATTTTCTTTACCCAACAACTCCAGCCGCAGGTAAGGCAAAATGAAAAACTGATGGAAAGTTAACAAAAGGTTTTTTTTGCTAGGGTCCTTACTTTTTGTAAATTGAAGTTCAATTAGCAGGAAGCTTGCAATGCACATTGATAACTATGAGGGATTAAACAAGAAACAAAAGAGGACGAAACGGCGAAGTGCAAACTAGAGTACACACTAATTGAACAGGGTCACCATAAACATGTCAGAAAACAGTTCAAAATTCTTAATGAAGAAGTTTAACGCGAAATTTTTGGTTTGGAAATACGTACAAATATTTCCAAGGTAAAATTACGGAAGGTTAGCTTTCCAAATTTAAATTTGTTGAAAACAAGACAAAATCTTGAGTCAAATGTCAAGGTCAATAAAATAATATAACTTTGAGAGTAATGAAAATCCATTTCTTTTGAGAAAAATAGTCAAAAGAGATTTAAGTATGGTTTTCATGGTGACTTTTCAACCCCTTTTTGTAGTAATAATTGCTTATTCAACAAATAAGGCAAGACTCAAAGTTTTAATAAAATACATAATATTCAGGTTACCTTACTTATATTGTGTAAATGCATAATTTTTGGCAGATTTTTTGAGTCCCCAGAATATTTCCTATTTACCTAAAAATTAAATTTACTCATTTCAACACAAGCTTATTTGACATTGCAAAAAATTCTCTTGTCAATCAGGCTTTCTTGTTTGCCAAAACCCATTAAACCTTATAAATTTTGAAGATTCGTGTCGCTTAAAACTTAAAAATCTGTTTCCAGGGTTCCACCATATAACAGTGGTCCATTACCGGTGCCCTCGTCGTCCCAACCCCCGTCCCTTGGAATCCCTTTGGCCCCAAACCCCTCCACGACAAGTCATTACCCTATCTATCACAACCATTCCACCAACTATCAACCCAATCCCCGACCACATTCCATGTTCTCCAACACCTTACCCAGTCCCAGGAGAAGGGCTGCCATGGAAAAACGAGATGAGGTTGATCCAATGAGCACGGGATCAGTAGATGATGGCTTGGGAAACGGCAAGGCCAAAACTCAGAATGTAAGTTTACATTTATAGGTCAGTTGTTGAGGTAGTTTGGAAGTATCATAGAAGAAGCATATGAGATGGAGTAGAAATGATGTGCTTCTTCTATGCTTCTACTTTACTTCCGCACTACCTCAACAACTGACCTTATACAGTTGTCCTCTTGGGATTTCACATTGAAATAACGAAATTCAATTTAAACACTAGAGGGTCCCTTTTTGTGGCTCTGGTAGTTAAAGAAACGCTGACACAGAAACTTCATAGAGGACAACCCAACCCCATTCATGTTATTGACCAAAATGGAACAAATTCATGCTCAGTGGAGCATGTGACGTCAGCCAAAATTTAGCTTGGTTTGTGCTATGTGGCATAATAGTGTAGACAAGTATCATTCCAACCAATGTTCAATATCAGTTAGATGGTATTGGAATGTGGAGTTTGAATAAAGAGGACAGTGTCAAGTGAGACATTTGCTTCCGGTTTTTGCACAATATGCGTATTATCTTTTTTTTCAAGTACAAACAAGGTGAGGTTTGCCTTCAATAGTTCTCCAAAGAAGGGACTTTCTTTCACAGTCTTTACAAACAATGGATTTGAATGACAAAGAAAGGCTTTTGGTAGTGGATACTACTTCATTTCTTTGGTAATCCATAGAGCACGGAACTTAAAATATAATAATCTCAGGGTTATCAAAGGTGGTTGAAAATTGCCTTTACTTGCCCTGAGTATTTTTATGGGCCTCCCTGTCAATAGCAAAAAGTTTTACATGGCTAAAGGAATTTCATAACATTCCATTCTATCTTTAGTTCCAAGATTGTGGGTCACCGTTTATGGTTCATGGTTTATGGTTTTGGTTTTCCTTTTCAGAGAATGTCAGTATTCGAGCCTTTTCCCATGCGAGACACTGTTCAACATTTTTGCGAAAAACATCTGGATAAGATCAAATCTTACATGACCAGTCTGATGGCTAAATTGCCACTTCCAGTCAAATGCACAATTGAGGAAAGGAAAGGGAAGAAACATGCCAAGCTCCATTTTGCTTGTCAAGGGAGAGAAGGTGACCATTGCCTCTACAAGAGTACCTTCTACACACTCAAGACAAGAAATCCCAAGATCTGGATTCATCTTATGTTCTTGGCATTGCAGGTACTGATTTAGTTCTAAGATTGATGGCTTGATTTCGCCAATGGTCAGCCATTTCTGATGAAACACATGTTATCGACAATTTGGGGAAGCTGTCTCATATTGGAAAAACTTTTAGGGCACCATTGCAGAAAAAGTTTGCTTCATCTTTGTATCTCTGTAAAGGTGAACGGATAAAGTCACAAAGAATTGTGTTTAGGGTTCGTGAGAAAATGTCAAACAATTTGAAGTGTTTTCCTTAAGGTACAAAATGAAAAGCGTGGCTTTTAATTTAGATTGATTCCATGCAGACCCCTGATTCTTTTTTAAGTTCAGCTCGCTCAAACGCTCAAAACGAAATATTGGTCCCAAAGAGTAAAGCAAAAAAAGGTTTCAAAATGAGGACACTTGCCTTTATTCTTGGAAGATCTTGCAATAACAAGGATTTTTTTCGTTTTATGGACTCTACAGGGTTGGGCACGATTATGCATCCAGGTATCATGGGCAATAAAAGATACTTCAATCAATGAATTTCCCTCACAATTACTAAAGGGCATAACACTTTTTTGGCCACGAGAGTTAATTCAAGTTTTTTATTGTTTAGTTGTGACCAGCGGTCACAATCAAAAATGGTCACAAAAGTCCTACAAGAAATGTCATTGGCGGATAGGAAAAATTACTCAATATTTTTGTAATTGTTCTATTAGTCGGACAATTCCATCATTACTTGAAATATACTTGAAGTCAAAGTAAGAAGAACGCTTGTAGTTCGGCTTGATAAAACATTTATAGAGTTAATTTTGCAGAGTTTTGAATTTTCATTTAGAATTGTGATTTCATATGAAAACATGCCATTTTTTAATGATGGAAATTTTGGACGAGTTCTAATACCCAACCCTGTATTGTTTTGAGTTTTGAAAGTGGACCAGTTTTCTGTGAAATAAACGTCCGATTGATTTGAAAATGGTGACACTTACTTTTTGTAAAAATTCTCGTGTGAAAAAATGCTTACAAGTTCTTAGATGATTTGAATCAAAGAGAAGAACTTTCATTACTCTTTAGAATACTGAGATTGTGTATTTTTCCCCTTGAAGTTGTTTGTCTTCGTGGTTACATGAATTTTTTTCGCAAAATGGTTCTTGTCGCTTCTTTGTTTGAAGCAAATATCTTATAAAGTTGACGTTTAAATTTAGCCTAATATTTGAAGCCAAGAGGCAACTTTTCTTTCTTGACATTCTCACCATAAAAACTGATCTAAAACTAAACTTCAAGGCCACGGGATAGATCCTCGCAACTGCGACGCAATAAAAAGTTCTTGCGGTCATTTTTAATCAAATTTGCCAACCATGCAGTTTGTTCCAAAGCCTCAATTTCTTTGTTCCACATCACTAGGCTCGTTCCCAATCGGCCATCAGCACCCGAGAATCGTCCGTGAGTGCCTTAAAACATTGTTGGGAGATTCTGAAGTCCGAAAGCATGAATTTTGTCACTTTGGTGACTGGTGCTTTTCCTCCAGCCAAGGTAAAATGAATGAGTCGGGTTTTAAATGGCGAGTTCCATTTGCTGTGGATGCCAAAGTCTGGAAATATTTTGCGTGTTTGTTTCTAGGATCAAGATACTTTGCTCAATGAATTGCGGTCTCATCGCTTCTTTGACGTGTTCGAATACAATGGACCTCGCCAACATTGGGGTTGCTTCCTTTGTAATCACCCAGATAGAGCGGAGGACTTCATTCAGGTAAGAATTGAACGCTTTAAGGTGCCAAATGATGCAACATTCGCCATTTAACTCAATAGTCTGAAGAGCATTTTGTGCCGTGCCAACAAAAAATCAATTCTGTTTTATTTTGGAATTTGTTTTCTGGGCCTGATTCTGTTCAATCCAAAAACTCATTCATAATGAACCGTGCAGAATTTCAGCTTAAACCAATTGATGCCAGCGCCACTGGTGGCTAAATTCAGATAATAGGCCGCATGTAAACGCAGATAAGATTTATTTTAGAGTATACCTAAATCAAGTTAGATTTACCGTTGACGCCTTGAGATGAGGACATATTACGAAGCTTTTTATCAAGACTAATTGTGGCCACAGCCCCAAATGCACGCAGCCAATTCAGTATAATTTTCTGACTGCCTGGAGGGACAGCTTTTGTGTTTTTGAAACAGCTGATAGGCAACTAACAAGGTGCTCCGCATTTTTAATTTGATAAAAATGAGATCCAAACAAGAAATCAATTATTTATTCTTAATTAAGGTTGGAGGAAATGATAATACATTGTTTGATATCTTGTTTAAAAGTTTATGATAAGATTGACAAGTATTGGCGACTTCAAAAGGTCAAATAGAATTGGCAAGTTCTAGTCATTGAAAATCACTTATTAAATTGAAGATTTTTGAGCCCTCTTGGCCATAACCCTGGGTGACCGTCATGGTCATAGCAAAACTTTGTCCGAAATCCAGGATTATGGCTTGCATGTTAAGTGCACTAATTCTGATCACTTGAGCATTCCCAAGTATGTATACATAGCCATTCTCAATTTGAGTCTTAACACAAAAGCTGCCTTCTAAACGCAGCTTATGTACAGAAACTATACTCAAGTATGGGTGCTAAAACTATACTTGCGTGTACTCAAGTCATTTGAATTAGTCAAGTAACTCTTTCAATGCAGTTAATAGCCCGATGCACTAATTCAAATGGCTAAAGTAAACCAAAGTAGAGTATAAATAACGGTGCTCGAGTAAAATCTCTGTACATTAGCTGCCTTTCAAACGCAGGTGATTTACAGAGACTATACTCAAGCATGGGTTATTAAACTTTACTTGCGTATACTCAATTCATTTGAATTAGTCAAGGACATCTTAATTTCTGAGGACGAATTACAGAAATACAACTTAAGACCTGTCATTGTACTAAAATGAGAGGTTATTTCAATACAGTTAATGTTTCGTTGAATTTTCGTTGTAGTAACCAGGCTGTAAGTGGTATTCTGTAACGTATCCTTTGTTAAGTCATCCTTGAATTGGTGAACTTAACATCCTAGCTTATTTCAGAGATTCTTGGATTGATGTTCATTGTGTAAATACTCGCCTCAGCTGCTGCTTTTCAAACACAACAGCTGTTGCGAGTACATGATCAATGCCTGTTGATCTGACTTAATTTTACTGTACTCTAAGATTAACTTATCTGCGTTAGCATGCAACGTATTGTTACCAAATAATGAAAAGCGATTTCTTTGAAGATCAGCAGAATTCACCCATTCCCAAGGAAAACTGTAACCGTTTCCCAAGAACTCAACTTTTTTCCAAACTTTCCCTATACGCAGTAGAACAATGTAGTTGTCCAAAGAAAAAGATTTATCCACTACTGTTTTTTATCGTTTTTAGGACACTGCCCCTGTCATTGAGGGCCAATTGAAGGAAAAGAAGGGTGGTAAATGGAAGCTATTCAAGAAATGGAAAAGCCGTTACTTCACCCTTTCCGGTGCAAAGCTCATGTATAAGGAACAGGTAAGACTCTTGCTTCCATTGGGTATTGCAATGGCTTTTAAAAGTGCATTTTTGTTCCTCTTCAGGGCGGTGAAAATGGCGGTGCAATGCAGACTCTGGATGTTGGATCCATTCGGTCTGTGAAAGTGACCAAAGAGGGGCGTCGCAACATTCCCAAAGCATTTGAAATCTTTACACACGATAAGACTTTCATCCTGAAAGCCAAAGACGGTTCCAATGCCCAAGAATGGGTTCAATGTCTCTCAGTGGCCAAAGCCCATTGTGAAGTTAGTCAATTTGCAATTTTAATCATTGATGTTTTGTGATATTAGGTGCATATTCATTTGTCTTACAGAGTCGAGATTCCAATTTGAGAAAAGTTGCATATTCGGGAAGTCTTGGAAGACTTAATCATCATCACGGACGAGTTCCATTGATCCATCAACGTTCCTTAACGAACGCCAACATTGCTCAACGGACAGCAGTCTAGAGACAAATCAATCCATTTCAAATTCTGTTATTTAGTACAATTGCTTCATGTTTTGTCAGATAATCTAAATTTCACAACCAGATTTGCAATATCAGTTACTTCGGAACGTTTAATTGGTTAATGGCTTTAATTGAATATCGCCATGACAATACTAGAAATTGGAGATGGACCAAAAGAAATTTCGGTTTCGGTTTTGGTTAATGCCTACCGAAACAGAAATGGACATTGCCACATTGGGACAACAAAATCGAAGATATTTTAGGCCCAAAAACCTGTGAAATATAGGTTTCCTTTTTTTCCATATTGACAAATGCCCAAGATCGAACCAACCACCAATTTATTCTTTTTGGTCAATTTTGCATTTATATGATGGTTTCGTGGTCAGCTGCTTTCTGTTTTGGTTTCGGTTGAGCCCTCTTTCGGCTGAAACTTGCGGTTTTGGTTAAGGCTGGTCTACACATGAAACATTTTGACTAGATTATTTGTCAAATATTACGAAAATGTTTGGTGTTTGCCAAATGTTTTCTTTCTGTTGCTTCTACACGTGAACGTGCAGAATGTCAAATATTTTTCCCTTGGCCAGTGTTGCCCATTTTTTCAAATTGTTTCAAACTGGCACTGCCAAATACTGTTTGAAAACCAGTCACCTTTAGCAAAGTCCCGTAATTTAGAAAGTGAATTGCATACTGCCCGATGCTGCCACAAATTGTCACTATTCAACGACTTTTTCAATCTTGTTTTCTGACCAAGACTTTTTTGTTTCCTTCGGTGTCATGTAATTTGGATGGAAAGTCTTACACCTAACGCCACGCTATGGACATTGACAATATCTACTGTCATTTTCAGTCCTTTTTTTGTCCCCCCCCCCTCAACCATTTCAAGACCTCTACACTCCACTGGCATTTGGTTCTGTCCAGTTGGGCTTTGGTGAACATTGGCAGTCATAACTGCCACTTGGCAACGTTGCTACCTTGTAAACTCCTCCGAACCTGTCAGTTGACGCATTTGAGACGTGACTAGACTGTAACACTACCAACTGATTATCGATGACTTTTGATGTCGTCCATTTCCGTAGATCCTTGCAATCTTTCACAATTGACGTTCAATTTTGGTGATCTTGATGTCAAAAGTTAGAAGATTATTGTTTTGTCCTTCAATTCATTAATTTGAAACTTTTTACTTAACAATAATCGTTTCATGAATGGACACCCTGCATGCATCGATGTGTTTTTCGATTGTCGATGAGAAAAAGTTAGCTTAAGGACAAATAATTTTTCAACATGTTCAAAGTCAGAAATATTTGACAAACAGAAAATAATATTTGCCATCAAGCTAATTTTGTCTTCGATTTGACCAAATATTTGCCGTTTTGTTTCACGTGTAGACCAGCCTATAGGAGCTATTTTGGTCGATCATAATTAGAAATGGTTTGATTGCCTGGTTAGATATTTCTCTTTTGTAATCACACTTATCAGGACGATCAATGATATTTGCAAAACATGACTTGTTGAAAAGGCTACCACAACTAAAGAAGCTTATGGGATAGAAGCGTCAACTTGACCGTAGCGACTAGAGACGCTCTCTAGTAGCGACAACTGGCCTGAAAGTGAGGGCTCAAAAAGCCCAACAAACCAAGAAGTGCAAGAGAGAAATAATGCAGCCAAAAGGAGCCTTTGATTCGAAAAATATCAAAGCAATAGAGGATTTTAAACCAAACTTGAACAATTTGCCAATAGATGGTGTAAAAGAGGGGGCAAGTACTAAGCACTAAGCTCACCAGTCTTTTCTCTTTACTTGCCCAACCTTCCCTGCCATCTATTGGCGAATTTTTCAAGCTTGGTTTAAAATCCTCTTTAGCATGAAAACCGCTTATTATGCAATATGATAACTGAATTGGTCGTTATTGCCATGATTTACTGATGAATGAATACTAATGATTTACTGATGACTGAAAAAATGACTGATTGCAATAGCGAAATTTGTTATAACTTGAACTTCCTTGTTTGATGGTGGTGACAACAACGGCAAACATTTGAAGCTGCGAAAAAAAGACCGACAACTTGACCTAGTTATTGGTGTTACAGATGTGTTTTGTGTTGGATTTTTGGCAGAAATTTGCCATTTTGGCTTTTAGGGTCAAAAAGCTGACCACAACTAAACTTTTCAACAGGCAATAGACTTTATCTGCGGCCAAAACTTTTTGATTAAAAATATGATTAGAGGGCAGAAAAAAGTTGGAAAAATGTAAAAAAAGAAGTTTTAAAGCTAGAAATATGGCCAAAAGAGTTCTTTTTCAGCAAAAAATGGGCAAAAAAGTTTTCTCTTCTCAATTTGTCAATAAATAGGGCAAAATACATATTATCTGTTGTTTTTTTGCAGGCAATTTTTTGTTCTCGATTTTTGTTCAATCAAAATCAAAACTTTTTGGTCCTCGATCTTTCACCTAAACCTAAACCCTCACCTCACCTAAAAAATTACAACCTTTTTTAGGTCGGATTGAAATTTCAAAAAACATGTTTTGTGTCTGAAAAACGTGAAAAGGTTTTTTCTGCTTGAAATTTCTATAATATGCAAAAAAAAGTTCAAAATAAGTCATAAAACCCCCCAAAAAGGATTTTTCAGGTTAAAATTGGCAAAAAGTGTTTTTAAAGTTTGAGTTAAAACTTTTTAATCCTCGCTCTAATTATGATTATTTACGATTCTAAAATAACATAACTTATCTTTTGAAAATTGCATCTCCTCACAAATACAGACTGAAATACTGAACGGGCATGAATAATTTACCGAAAACTTTTTGGTGTTACATTTTTAATAGCATCCTACTTTAAGTACTCGTCATTGCAATTAACTAATTCAAATTTATGTAATTTTGACGAAACTTTTGAAAAAATAACAATATTTTTCCCCAAACATGTTTAAAGCCTTGGATTAAAGTCTTGGGTGTGATTCAAATATTTTCTTAGATATTTTGATGGTATTTTCTTTTATAGCATTAAAATACTAGCCTTCAAAATTTAATGTTTCGGCCTTTCTACTCATGAGTTTCTTTAGAGTGACCTTTTGGAGAGTAAACATTGAAATGGACAATTTCGTCCTTATATCAAATTTCTCATTTTTTCACTTATGTCACAAAGAAATATTCTTACAACTAGAAACATTCCTTTATCGAGCGATTATTCTTAAACCTATTCTCCAGTTTTGAATGTATGTCTAACATTGTTAACATCTAAAATTGTTATCATGCAAGATTAACAAATAGAAAAACGAATGTCATAAACAACACGCTTTCTATTACGTTGGTTTTAAATTTAAAAAAAGTATTGCCATCTTGAATTTGATGGTTCCAAGAGTCAGAACCCCGTCCGATTTATTCATTCAAACCTCCCAAGAAAACTGAGTCATTTCAAGAAAAAATATTCACTTTGATGTATCATCTTTTTTGGCTTAGTACATCCAAACGAGGACATTGTCATCCTTAGCTCGGCTACTCTCCACCAGATGAGTAGTCACTTGAATATTGGTCAAAGGTCTCTGCGAATCTCTTTTGAGCATTCTGGGCCTCTTCTGTCTGGGCTTTGAGCCTCTCGGTGTCATTTTCCGGGATCGTTGACGCCGTCAGACTCAGACGATGACAAAAGTGATGCGACTTCTCCGTCCAATCAGACCTGAAACACAAATCACTGGGATTACAGAGTCTTGAAAAATGTTCCTAGGAGGAATTTCAGTACTAGGTAAAAACAGCCAAGAGGGTGTTTTAGCTAGATGATATTCAAATCAATTAATGTTTAGGGTCAGATTGTTGAGTGTTGAATCGGTTATGTTGGAGCTTTGAAACACCCTGGAGCTTGACTGAGCGACAAAAAAGTGTATTCTAGGTCCGTTGGGAGATCTTTTTATTCCAAGGTCAAGGTATTGATGGGGAATATTAGAAACTCTGAAAACTTATCGGGATTTCCTGTACCTTTTTTCAAGAGAAACACAGTCTAGAAGCAATTAAAATTTGAGAAAAGTACACTGATTCAGTTGACCACTTCCCTGTACTTTTTAACAGGGTTGGTAAAAACTAAAAAAGTGAAAACTTGCTTTTTTCATGCAAGGACAAAAAAGCGAGATTGAGATTTTTATGCAAGTTTAAATGAAACTTGTTGTAGCAACTAAACTTCAACTAAAAACCTCTGAAAGGTGAATTTCAAGAACATGATTGTCACTATTTGTCCAAAACAAATTTGATGACAATGAAAATTATTTCTCCTTCAATCTTTGATTCAATTGGCGCCAAAAATAATGCCTTCTCTATGGCATTACATACGGTAGTTATTCTATGGCAGTTTAGAATAGAGTTTGATAAGGCATTCATTATCCTTGACCTTTCAATTTGATTGCCCTGAAAATCACAATGCATTGGAGAATTCAAAGCAAGTGAAGTCACACTTGTAAATGCACGCAATCAGTCATTGCTATCTAAAATCATCAATTCTATCACTAAAAGTCTTGAGTCTTACAATTGAATTTTGTGTATTTTACTTTTTAACAATTAAGTGTCCCGATGTTTTGTAACGCGTGGTTGCCAACCCTGGTTGCAAACCCAGATGCATTCCTCACCTCCAGTGGGATTAAAAATGCAAACAGTATCATGCATGAGCAATAAAGTAAGGTCGAAAAGTTTTTGACAGGTGATTTAAGATCTTGGAATAGACATCATATAACCGCACACATCAAAACATCAAGGAAAAGTTTGCAATCTACTAATTGAATCCCACTCAAAATTCATAGAAAAGTGGAATTACCTTCGACAATTCAAAGAAAAGCACACAACTGACTTAAAACACAAAATCTTCTACCTTTTCCTTTTTTTAGGGAGAAATTCTCAGGGTTTAAAAGTAGGAATATTATTGTCCTAACATACGTTAGAGGAAGGTCATTGATTGACTTCAACGGGAAGATCTTCCAGGCATACTCAAGCAAGTCCAAGTGGATTTGTGATCCAAAAAATGTATTTCCGTGCTGACGAAATACTGATGAATCAAACGGTTCTCATTTCGGAAGTACAAAATCCTTGGCATCAAATAAAACATCAGCTTTGTACATAGCTGAAACCCAACACGCGGTCTCAGATTCGATATTGTTGAAGAAAACTACGAAAAACATCTCCAATTGAGTTAATTAGTGATCATGACAATGATATTGTAAATGTAAAAGGAAAAAGAAGATAAAATTGTAACTTTATGTGTTTTTTAATGACAAAATATTAGAAAAAACGACAAATATGTAGTTAGGGCCACGAAAATATTTTATATGAATTAAAGGATCCAAGGCGTCTTTATAAAACAAGTGTTTAATAGCGCTTGCTTTACCTATGAGAGACATTTTTACAAATTATACAAATTATTTGGGTATCCTGTCCTTCAAAAACGCAGATGCTAAAGCAAACATTTATTTAAGAGCCTTACATCTTTTGTGAAAAAACAAGTTGCCTGATTAACCTCTTGGTTTTGAATAGAGAACACTTCAATTGACCCATATGAGATTAGTTACACGTGGAACTCCCTTGAGACCACTCTTTTTCCAATTTGGCGCAGAAAATTAATCCTTGAGCTGCTTCAAGTCGTTGATTATATGCAACCACTTCCAAGAGTATTTCAGTACTTTTTGTAGGGATTGCAAAAATCGAGTTTCAAAATATTCGGTTGAAGGAGGGCGGTAAAGAAGAGAGGAGGACTTCATTGTTCGAAATAGCCTCGATTCCCTTGGATTTGGAGGTGCTCTCAGAGCACATGTAAAATCTCTACGATCGTTACAACTGATCTCAAATCCTGGGTTAGGACAGAGCCCATGAATGCTCTTGAAAACATACAGTATCAGATACCTTTCATACCTTTTCTGAGTACTGTACAGCCCTAACTTTTGGAGCCTCTCCCAATACGAGAGCTCTCTCATTCCTGTGATGTTCCTAGTAAAACATCTTTGGACCTGCTCGACCTTTTGCAAACCTGCCGAACTCATTGGAGCACAAATGGGGGAAGCATATTCAAGATGAGGCTAAACAATCGACTTGTACAGAGTTAGCATCGCAATACTATCTCTGGACTTGAAAGTACACGTAGTTGAGACAGGTCTGAAAGTTGTCAAAAGCTCGATCCGGGTTTCAGTTTTAAGGGGAATCACTATTCCCAACAATTCCCTGTCAAAGGAAGGATGGGCTTACCTTAAGGCCAGATTGAACATGGAGAAGGCCGGATCGCCTGTGACTTCCTGCGAAACTTGAAGGAACGGAGGCAGATGAGGTTTCAGTTCTGCTGACGGTAAAGTGGTGAACGTCTCCATCAACATCAATCCTTTACATCGAGGATGGCAAGGATCCCTGTGCAAAAGACAAAGAAAGTTCTTAAAGGTCCTCTTGGAGGTGAAAGGTTTCTTTGGGGCGTGAAAAAGGTGCCGATAAAAGTTCAAACAAACTTGACCTTTGGTAGGCTGCTGTCATCTTTACATGAGAATAACATTCAGCTTCACAAGGAAATTTTAAAACCATAAGAATTATATCTAAGCGCATTTCTAAATGGGGGAAAATTCAATTCATATTTTGCATGCACCGAAAAATATTTGAAATTAGAGCTTATGCACACATTAGAGTGAACAGTCCAGAGACGCTTATCATTTTAAGATTAAAAGCTACTAAAAAGTGTGCTTGCAAATCGGTGTCATAAGGACAAAAAGAATAAACGAGATTATTTTCCTATTTCCTTTTAAGCAAAGAGTTTGCACGGTGTGTATTTGAGGTCAAGAAGTCATTTTTAAATTCCAAAAACTTTTGAGACCACTTTTAAGATGTGAATGCAGTGCAAAACATTTATTTGAATTCGGTTAAGTAGGTCAAGGGCAAAAACACTATTTTGTTACTTAAAACGCACTTAAAAATAAATATTTGAGAAATTACTTTGACTAAAGTCTTAGATGTGCTAAGAGCAGTGTTGCTCTTAAATATTTTGGAAATCTTTTTCGCAGATCTATTTTCAACGGCCTTTTTGATCGGCATTCTCGAAGTACCAAACTAGAAGGTTATCATATCAATTCAGACAACCGGCTAAGTATATTTCGAAAATATTTTAGGTAGACACACCCATAAGACTACTTGAGGATTGGGTAGAAGAACATGTTGAAACAAGCTTTAAGCATGTTTTAATTGACCTTATAACGTATTTTTAACGTAATTGACCTAATTACAGAATTCAAATTCACATGCAGTATTTCATTAACACCTCAAACGTGGTCTAAAAAGTTTTTGGAATTTAAAAATGACTTCTTTAGCTCAAATACACACCGTGTTTGACTAAATCAAAGATTACTGCCCCTCCCAGAAAAGAAATTGGACGGAACAATGCCTTCATTGTTTAAAAACCTTATGATTTTGTAACATGATCAATCCTAAGTTGTACTTTTTGAAATCCATTCTCAAAGGTAGACTGTTAAAGTTTCCGTACTATGTACGAAGAGCAGACAACCAACTTTTATTTGTTTGTACTTCACCTTTGAAAAGAAGCCTGACGAAGCACAAAAGGTTTTCCTTCCATTGTCCTAGTGACGGTATGATATAATCTCTAACTATGAAGTGATGAAAGATTGTCAAGTTAGTAAAACAATGTATCAGTGATCACTCATTTGTAAAATGAACGAACACCCAAGGTTACACAACACATAGTTTCATCTGCTAATTTGACTAGTCTTAATTTTCTGTATCTCAAAACTCCGATACAGTTTCCTCAACCAGATCTTTTTAGGCGAAAAATCAGTCCCAACAAAGTATGAAATACTCACTAGAGATCTTGGAATTGAATTTCGCTAAAAACATTAGCATTGCAAGGAAAGTCATTGAATTTGAAGCATTTGATGTCTGGTCGAGCACTAAATTTGGAAATGAGTGGGTGGAAAGGGGGATTTCCCTGCTCAACCAGAAAGCGTGCGTGACGGATCAGAAACTTTCCACATGGTTGGGCAACCTTTCTCACCTGTAGATATCCAGTTGGTATTGTTGGTTTTGGTAGAGGAAACACCTTCTGGTCTTGAAAATGGGCATATGCCTCTCATCCGCGTGATTGAGCAGATTTTCGTAATCCTTCTTTGAGAGCGTGGTCTTCTCTTCAATGATTTGCCCTTTCTTCTCTGGCCTTCGTACAGTGCAAGTGAAGGTGTAACGACCTTGATGGTTACGTTTTCTCAAGCGCGATTGAATCCCAGCAATGCCACTCTAAAACAAAGACAATCGATAGAAAAGTCGTGTTTTGGAATCGCAGATTGTGAATTTGAATAAAATGAAAACACATATTTCCCCATTTGCCATAGGTTTTCAAATTCTCAACTATCTATCAAAAAATATCATATTTCTTATTAAATTGAAGAAAAAAATGTTGAAAAAAAACTGGCAAAATGCGTAAAAATCTCTCGCAGCCTTTCTTCTTGAGGTGAAAATATTTAAAAAAATTGACGCAAGCACGGCAATGGCTTGAAAATTTTAGCAATATATATTTGCAAGAAAAATTGAGCAATTTTTTTCCCGCTTGTGAGGCATAAGGCATTGGCACATTAACCAAAACTGACTCCATGGAAAAAAACACATTTTATATAAAAATGAACCAATCACAAATATATTATTATTAACATTTTTGCTTCTTAATACGTGGTTAATTCTTTTTCAAGTTCAATTTTGGAAAATCTAAGATTTAATAAGCCTTATTAAAGAAAACGAATGCATAACTTTTCTATACTGTGTCCCTCGAATAACTGCCAATCGTGCCACCATGATTGATTACTTTTTACCGGGAAGGTTGCCTGGGATTAATATGGTCAATACAGTCGACTTGAAAAAGAAGTATATTCAAAAATAAGATTTAGCTGAAAACTTAACGTACACAGTTCAAATCAATCGAGTTTACGAATCTTGCCACTTTCGAGATGCCTTAAAAACTTGTGTTTTTTTTTCAAAGACATCCACAAACTTGAATCTCCCTATAAGTGTTGAGATAACTCGGCTTAAAAAAAAGAGCTTTCTGGAAACCAAGAAAGTTACCCTCTTTTGGGCTTATTTCCACCTCAGAGTCAAAAATTTTAGGAAGTGTAAGCAAGAAAAGGTGACATCATCAGTACACATCTTCCAACAATAGGTCTTTTTTGTCTCAAATTTGGTTCAAAATCATCGTAATTGGCAAGAACAGAGGCAGGAATTAATGAGGGACGTGTCCCAGCATATCAAAATCCGTCCCACCCTTCATTTCCACTTACCCTCAAGTAGTGGTGTTCAACTTCAAAGTCAGTGAAGGAGGGAAATTCCTCATCAAAAGGCAGAGGACCTTTCACCACAAACTTGACTTTCCTGGAGTTGGCCTTGAACTGATCCCCGATTTCCAACCCGATTCTCCGAACCACAATATCCACTAATCGCTTGAGCTTAAAACCATGTAAGAATTGACCTTCATTAGTAATGTCTACGAACGTGTATGAATGAAGCTGAAGATTCTTAGTGTACTCCATTTCTAGCATTCCGTTTGTACAGGGTTGTCTTTATTTACCAACACAAAAGTTCCACTGGGTGTTTCAACATAAACGGAACACCTAACTATAGAGAGGTGGAGTGTTCCCTGAATCAGCGTTAGGACGCCACCTGGTTTTAGTGTCTCCAATTTCTGGGGTGGTGACTACCCTTCAGCACAATTTAAGATAATAGAATGCTTTGTCTTTTTGTGCGTCGGTTTCTCGACCATGCTAACTCAAATTGAGTGTTGAATGCATAATGTAGAAGCCCAAAGCTATCAATTTCCTTCCAAAAAAATACTATTTACCCATTTCATATCTAGAAATATATTTCCATGATTTAGATCTCTTGACAAAGAGCGATCCTTTCAAAATTCATTCCTTGAGATGGAATATAAAAAAAACATTATCAATAAATCACAATAAAAAAGTATGAGACTGCATTTATTGACACCCCTGTACATCTCCCTTGAGTCAGTTGTTCCATCTGAAAGTTTGCGATTGGGAGAACCATTTAAGTATCCCAAGTTGGATTAATCTCCACGATTACTCTTCGACTATCCAATTGGAACAGAACAAATTGGCTTTCGGATATCGGTCTGAGAGACGGCGAGAAGTGTTGCCCTTGGATAAAGGTACTTTTAGAGATCAAAGGACAATAAAAGGAGCAATTGAAAGGTTGTTGAACGAAGCATTTCGATTCAGACTTCCTTGGATGGATTGAATTGAAAATTAAGATCCACATTCCAGGGTTTCTCAAGAGATCGTTTTCCTTATCAGACGAGGCTTTTTATCGGAACTAGAAAGAACCAAATTATTCGATCCTCAGGGTTCAAGCAGAAACCCTGGTCTTCTGCAAACTCGATAACGAGTGATATCATTTACCCTATCGATGTTAGCACTCTCCAAAACAAATATATCATTGGAACACAAATCAAGGTGTGATTCTTTTTGGTGTTTCTTTTGCAGATTTCGATAAGTTGGTGTCAGTTTGACTTATTTTATTCCCTGTATTTATAATTCTTATTGCTTATTTATGCTGTCAAGTTTATGTGACAATTTCATTGTCTTCTCAGTAATTATTTAAGCTTTTCTTACGTCGTCATCCATGACCATTCAATATACTTTTGTTTGTTGAGTAATAAACTTACAAACTAACCATATTTGAAACAACGAGGCTCAACCTCACACACAAGATAGAAACAGGTCCTTCAAAAGCCTTTGGAAAATAACACTTCTCCAGGGTTGGTTTGATCCCGTCGTAGAAAATTCCGTCCTTGGGATTTTGGGGACAGGAAAAAACAGGGTTTTCGATTTTGTTTAATATTAGGGCATAAATATGAAAAATCTGATTTGTGTCCTCATAGGTCTTTTGATTGGAAACAAATGTTTTGGTTCCTTTGCATTTTCTTGAAAATTGCCAAATTTCTTTGGCAAACATCCTTGACACGTGTTTATTTCATTTTTGCTATTTTTACTTTTTGATGAATTACAAGTTATGATTTTGAAAATCCCATTTTCAATTAGAAAATCCCGTCCCGTTATCCCGCAAAAAATCAACTGTAAGGAGAAATATTGAAAATCCCTTTTTTCCCGTTTTCAGAGGTAGGAAATCGTCCTGCTTTGGATCCCTTTAATGCCGAGGATAATCCCTAACCAACCCTGAACTTCTCGCCGCTTTATTTTTAGGCCCTCTCAAAGTTGGAAGTAGAGAAACGTTGGTAGAAGAATCCGAATCTATTACATAAGGTACTAAATTCAACTCCAGTTCATTGATGACAAACCAAAAGACATGATGGTGACGTTCATCTATTGTTCATACTAAGGTACATTTCCATTTCAGGCACGATATTCTTGAGGAGATGTCAAGAACTTAACCTTCTTGGAATCATTTGTTTGAAATCATTCCCTTAGGCCAGGATTTTAATAATTTTAGTAGTAATAGAAACTCATTTTTTTGCATTCTGAAGTCCTTTTTGAAAATTCTCTTCCAAAGAATTGTATTGCGGCCTAGGTACTTTACGGAAGCATGAATTTGGCAAAGTTACAACAAAGAAAAATAAAAGCTTCCGCATTCCTTTGTTTAGGGGAATTTAAAAACCAGAAAGCACATGTTCCTGTTTCCTGTGTGTGAAACAGATTTGTTGAATCCAGTTCTTGTTATTTGTTGGAATAAAAAATAAATGACTATGTACGGTACTATAATGAGAATACGTTTGTCAAGGTCTTAAAATTTCAGTGAGTTAAATAGTTGATAAATCTTGATCTTTCTAGCTTTTAAACGCAAAATGGCATTCCCATTCTTGAGAAAAATAATTAAGTTTATCCCACTTTTCTACATATGAATGTAAGATTGGGCCATGTGTTGTGTTACTTTTG
Organism: Tigriopus japonicus; assembly: GCA_010645155.1. NCBI lineage: Eukaryota > Metazoa > Arthropoda > Copepoda > Harpacticoida > Harpacticidae > Tigriopus > Tigriopus japonicus. The sequence goes on from CM021315.1 coordinate 3,268,938, forward strand.
CCCAATATCAGAATTCTTGAATTCGCTTTGAGTAGGGCAAATTTGAGCTAAAAGTTTCCTATTAAATCGTAATTTTGTCAAGTCGATATTTCATTTTGGCTTACGCAAGAGGAACAATTTTTTTCCATCCAATAGTATCTAGCTTTGATGAGCCTGTTCTCCAATTGATTTTTAGTTACTTTTCTCAAGGAATTGACAACTTGATACTTCTTAAAACTTTGTACTTTCGTGGGTTATCCGCTAAACTTTTTGATTGCTTTCTAGCCAATCTAAGTTGAGAAAGCGGTGAAAGGACGAAGAGATAATCCAAAAAAACTCTAGTCAATCTGGTGTATAGAGGAGTGATGGGAATTAAACTCTATTTCTAGCTAATTGTTGCCATATTAGTCTTTTTGAGCTTTTTGGGCCGAAAGAATTGAACACCCTTACTTTTTTGGAAACCAAGAAACGTAGGTTAAAATGGGAACACTTCCTAGTCATATTTCCATTACTTATATTGAGACATCTATCAATTTTCTTGCTCTTTATTCTTAGGTCTGAAATGAGCTTTTTAATAAGAAGGACCTTCAGATGATTAGGTACCTCCCAGAAATCTAGATTTATGGTATAGTTTGAACCTCTACATGCCTAGATTACGAGATGAATCCCAATCAAAACAAGAGGCCCTCTAACGCATAAAGGCCATTCCATATTTTCAAATAACAGCCTGCATGGTGTCCGTCAAATGCACTTTTGCACTCGCAACGTGGCCATATTTGAGTTTCTAATCTCTGGATGATCATTTCTCGGTTATGGGAACAGCATGGGTCTAAAAGGCCATGTGGGAAACCCGACGGAACTCTTTATCTGATTGGAATCCATGTTGTTGCCCTTGAACATGGACTTTTGACTTGCCAGTAACATGTGCATCTTCCTCTACAAACAAACTACATTGTCCAAAACCTTTAACGTACCAAAACGTGTAGACTTTGTCTTTCCAGCTTTGGCTGGTAAAGATCGTCTAAATTGGAATGACTTCGAGTTTCTGTTCCAAACTGACATTATAGGGATGAGTCGGTATCGGATTTATTCTGAAAACGACTCGAGCTTTCCAATGAATTTGCTTATACTTTGGTTGTCTATTCTTCATTTTCTTTTATAATTAGCTTTGTACGTTTCAGACAGAACTACAGATTTTGGGAAAAATGTTGTTGAAAAAGAGCACTATTTCCTTCTTGTTTCAAAATGGTCTCAACACTGTTTCTTTGAATAAAGTGATAGTTTTAAAAATCTACCCTATACGATCTGAAGCACAGAATTACAGATCCGGAGCCGAGTAATTCATAACCGACCCATGCCTAGGTCGTATATGATGGATGAACCACAAGACATTTTAGAGTGAGTGAAGGCCACTTTTGGTCTTGTTCCAACGAACGCACCTTCAGTCTCGCCTCATTACGGCTGTTATTGAGAGCAAGTGTCTCAATGTTTGAATCCAGATTAACAAGCTAACCCTCTAATGAGACTGTTGTCTAGGAGAGATCAGGAAGTGGAAAACAGATCCATGGCCTTACCTTGTTATCAAAATCGATTCTGTTGTCCACAATGTCCACGTAAGGATGCATTGTCCACGCAGACATGGCTCGTTGATCGCGGTCTCGAGCCAATTCTATGCCTTCAAAACGGGCAGCGTGGTCATCACAAGTGTAAAAATCTTCTGCTCCCACGGCTGCGGAAACCTAGACAAAGTATGGAAGAATAAAGGAAAATGGGGATATCAATAGCTCGTAAAATGTGAAGTGGAGTGGAATGATTGGAAACTAGGGATGGCCGAAAGAGGCTTCACCGAGAATATCGGTTCCGGGTCAGCGTACCGAAACCAAACGGTGTAAGCACTATGAAGAATCGAATCGGACGGGTTTGGCTGAGCAAAGCTCTGATACTTTATTTTTGTCTTGTTCTCTGCTTACTGCATTCCAGAGTTAATTCGAATTTGGGTGAAAACTGATTTCATTATTGATTTTTGATTACCCACTTTCGGTTTCAGTTAAGAGATCTCGGGTCTATCACTAAATCCTTATTTCTTGGGAATTCCATTTCTTACTCTATACAACTACCTTTTGTGTGTAAAGGTCTTCTTTCATAAGAGGGAGGCAATTGTTTCTTTAAAAAGTCATGGCATGTGCTGAACATCTCTTTTTGAAGATTTTACACGCTTCAAGTGAGGATATATCTTGCAATATTTTGTTTTTTTTAAGTACCTAATGACGTAACGCTAAGATACACATCAAGGAAAGTTTTATTTTTTTTTTTACGAACGTCTTCAATTTTTTCACAAGGAAAAGGCTTTTTTGAACCATCAGAGTTGAATTATGAACTCCAACATAATTGAGCTGAACAAATTTTAACAGTTTTTTTTTGTTCAAGTCCAAAAAAACGACTGAAGAAAATGGATCTTTTGTTTCAAAAACATGTAGATTAATTTAATGATACTAAAAATTATAGTAAGTTAAAGATGACAACATAGATTTGAGTATAATTGACGATGTGTCGAAATGAAGATGATAAACAAATATGTCAATCTGCACGAGGTATTTGTTTCTTTCCTTCAGGAAAATTAACACCTGTCTATTACGTCTATATTGTCTATATTATTTATCTATCTATTACGACCGTACCACCTCCCAAATTTATTCATTCGATTTGGTTTACTCTTATAAAAAAAACTCTTAATTCATGAAAACGTAACACACATGGGACCAAAGTAAAAAATCCTTTACTTCAACAAAAGCATTAGCTTAAAATAATCTAGAATGGCTCAATCTGATTGCTATGCCTTACTTTCTTAAATCCATTCAAAGTTGGTTTCATAACAACAGTGGGCGGTATAGAAAGTGAAAGAGGTCTCATAAACCTCTAAAGAATCTCTTCATTGCGTTACTCACCATATGAATGACATGGTCATAACGACCTTCACAAATATGGCCTTCGTCCAAATCCAGTTTCTCCAGTAGTTCCTCCCATTGTTGCCTCGAAATGAACGCAGACGCATCCATCGTTCCACGATCACAGATCACTAGACAGTTTTGCCCACTCTTTTGGGCCATAGAGAAGTACGTGTCCTCTAAGGCCAACATGGCACGAATAAGGTTTTCCTGGAAAACATGAAGGATCATCATTGGCTTCTACCGTCAGATATCATGTTTTAACTAGAGCCCTTATAATTAGAAGAGTACGGGCTTGACATTGATTCTTCCCATTAATGAGGAAATGTTTAGCACCAAAAAGTGCAAGACAAGATATGGACTAGTGCATTGTAATAAAAGAGTGCAAGCATCATGTGCGACATCTAGCTCTTTTTATGGGTCAACAGTTCGTTAATTTCAGATTCCATGAGAAACATATAAACTTATGCAGAAAGCAGTATCTTACCACAGCTTTGGAGGAACTAAAGCACCTCAAATGTTGATTACAATACTCTAAATAGAACTTGAAGTATTCTTAATTGAATCATGGCGTTGATCATACTTACAATTTCTTGCCAATCTCAAAGGGAAATCACTTGTTGTTTCAACCAAAAACCATTTCCACTGGCAATTCCCAAAAAAACATTTGAGGCACTTCTGTTTGTCCAAAACTAAAATTTGATTGTTGGAAATCCCTATGTCTTATTGATCAGTGAGATAATGCCACATAAATATAAATATATGACATACTTTAATAATTAAACCCTAAATAAAAATATATTACCCTAAAAAAATAATACCCTGCAATAGTCTGTTTTCTAAAAAGTTTGAGTTTGTTTTTTCATTTCATCTCAAGTGAATTTGAATTGTAGTACTACCTTTTTTGAGCTAAGAGCAAGAGACAATCTCATGCGCCTACTCTTTTCTTATAGTGACTCTACATTCCAAGTACAATTACGCTAACGATGGGCACGGAATGTTGTGCGTATTAGAGTGTTTCTCCAAGACTTTGGCACCAACCAACAAAGAGTAACCCATTAGTTAGAACACCAGGGACAGATTAGGACAAAACTTGGATAGTCCTTTTTAATATAATTGCCTCGGCCAAAGACCCAAGAAGTCGGTCGAATGGTCTCTCATTGTTCGCTAAAGTTAGAAATCTTTTGAAATTGGTTTGCTTTTGGAGATGTGAACATATATTTTGATAAATGAAGAAGCTGAACATTTCTTTTATGTGCATTCAAATTTGAAATGAATAGCTCAAAGGAATATTTGAATTCAGTTTGAAAGAAACTCTTCCAACTTCATTCGCAGTCCAAGATGAAGGGCGCTTCTTATAACATCTTATATAATATAACATACAATATATTATAACATACATATCTTATTCGCCACCTAAAAGGTCAAGGCTCAAACGTAAAAATGGCAAACATTATCATACAAATCAGGCAGGAAGGTAAAGACCAGATAAATTGGAACAATATCAGTTCAATGCTACATTTCTTTACTCTCTTCGAGTTTTCTGCATGTTAAAGAATTCAGATCTGGGCATTGTTCCACGAAAAGTTTGCTTATGTTCAACTATTTTGTGGCTTGAGAGGTTCAAACTATTCAAAATCAGGTTTACTCCGTTATTTTTAATCATAAATTGCCAATGTTGATTGTAAAATGCTTATCTGGGAAATATGTGTTACAAGAGTTTGGAAAGAAAAGTTTATGTATAGCTACTTGGAAAAATGCATGATAGACATATCAAAAGCTCTTTCTTACGTTCTTTGTGAAAAAAGTTTCACAGAAAATGAAGAAGCATTCACACATGCAAACATATTTTTCAATTGTGAAAAATGTTCATTATGATTGAAGACATTGCCATGATAAGGGAGGATGCCCTTCTTTGATACCAATTAAAAGTAATAATGTGTCCTACTATTTACACCAATGTGAAGCCTATGCGTGGGATAAAATGGAATGGAGTGACGCACTTATCGTGAAAAGAATGAAGTTGTCCAGGTTCGTCACTTTTTAATTCACTTGTAAGTGTCACAAAAAATGGGTCAAAGTTAAAAAGTTAAAATTGAACCAAATGGCGCAAGGTCAAGTTTTCACTCAAAAACAAAAAAATAACCAAAAAAACTGATACTGTTTCAACAATGGTTCATTAAAAATGTCCAAAAAATGGGGAAAATTAAAAAAAAGGTCCAAAAAATGGGGAAAATTAAAAAAGGTCCAAAAAGTGGGGAAAATTAAAAAAGGTCCAAAAAATGGGGAAAATTAAAAAACAATGTCCAAAAATTGGGGAAAATTAAAAAAATGTCGGAAAATTGCTCGTTCCATAGAAAATTTTCTGGAAAAAGTTTAGTTCATCAGTCAAAATAAAAGTTAAGAAACTAGCTGACATTATTAATTACAGTTGCAACAAAAAAAATAATTTATCTTTGGGGCCATCAAATACCAGCAAATTACAACGAACAATGTAATTTTTTTTTTTTTTGGGGGGGGGGCGGATTTTTTAATACTGCTACAAGAAATGGGATTCCCTGTAAAGAGAGCTAATGATTAATATAATTGCAAAAATCTGCCAAATTTGTCCAAAACAAAAAAGGAAAATTGCGAAAAAAACATCTGGGCAAATAGCTTGTTCCAATCAGAATGATTTGGAAAAAGGAAGGCAAAATCAAAAAAGAAAGATGTTCAATCTGACCCAACCACTCTACTGTAATAATCAGGGGTTTTCTTATCTATCTCTACCAAACAACATCTGTACTATCTGTGCATCCCTCTTCATTTCTTCCATGTGTAATAATACGTCTCTATTATTCATTATTATATCACGATTTAATTTTACGCAACTATTCACTTTTTTACCATATGACCCGCCTTTTTTATTGTTACAATTCAAAAACCTCGGACATGCAAAAACAAGTCAGATGAACGGTCGTCGAGTTTAAACTCAAAGTCCGTTAATCTGACTGAGCTTTTTTTGAAATAGGTGCGTTAACATCCGGGCTATATTTTCCATACGACATATTTTTCGGAACAAGCTTACCTGAAAGTCCATTACTTGCTCTTCGTTGAGCTCGCCAAAAGCGATTCCTCCCGACATGAGAACCGTGGCCGTTTCTGGGACGCGATAAACTTTCCAACCAATGTTCTCGAAGAACGTGGCTAATTTGGCTTGTCCCGTGGTCTTGCCACCACATGGTCCCCCCGTCAAAACCAGCTTGTAAACTCGAGTGGGAGGTCGAACACCCTACAATTAGATGGAAAACTGAATGCCAGACAGGTTCCTGTTTCCTTTCCCCACATTTCTTTTGTCCTTCCGGAAAAGGATCATTAACTGTCCAATTTTCAGAGCCAAACGAGATACTACTTAAAGAGAAGACACGGAAACTTGGGAATGACAAGTGATAGGAACACGGAAAATGGCCTTTGAGGTCTTGGTTGGGATGGCAATAACCGCACAAGGGGTCCGATGGTCGGCTACTTTGAAGGGCTTTTGGTGCGTAAATGTGGACCGCAATGGCAAGGATGCGGATTATGTTTCCAACTTGACGTGTTTCAAAAAGGAGACATAAAAGCGCTTACTTACAATGACAACGAGATGAGTAAGACAAAAATAATACTACTTTCATTTTCCACAAATGGAGGACAACATTTATGAAATGTCATTTTGATTCTGCTAAAATATGAGATTTAAACATATCTTACAGCAAAAAACATGTAATCCATTCAAGATGGCTCCTTGAAAAAATGCAATGCAGATTGGTGGTGGAAATTTAAGAGCTTGCTTTTATCATTTTTAATATACGTACAAAAAGGAACCCTGCAAAAATTGTCAGCTTATACGCCCTGATCAGCACCTCTTGTGGTCAAATTACGTATTTTAATTTGGATATGGCATTTTGTAACTTTTGGTTGTTCCCATTGAAGAAAAAAAAGGTGGAAAAGAACAACTATGAGAATCTGGAGGGCCTCCAGAAAACTTTGGCAGGGGTCAGCAAAAACGCCCCTAAAGATTCCTTTGCTACCTGCTTCAAGGAGCGGTTGCACTTTTGGAAATAGGTTAGATCTCGACATTATGATCCTGTTCAAAAGAAACTTTAAGTGATTAGTTACATCAATCTTGCTGTTCTCAAATTACTATGCCATTTGAATTTTTTTTTGGTACGCCCCTCGTAAACATAGTTGCCGGCTAGTGGAGCGAGTATTAATGCCACCCTTTCGCAAAGATTCAGGATTTTTCCTTCATGTATTTATTTCTTTGCAGTGGCATTGTATCATCGAAATCACATATTTTGGAAAAATTTCAATGTGAAGATGTTAATTGTTTTCCCAAAGTGTGACATTACAAATAATCATCTGGCAACTATACAGGGGGTAAAAGCTGACAATTTTTCAGGGTTCAATAAAATTTGAATCTTCTTTTTAGTCTTCAAATTTGGGATCGACTCTTGAAAATCAATAGAAGATTCCAAAAAGTAGTAATCAATTAACTTGGTCAGGTTTTTTCCAAAGAATTTTTACCCAAAAATCCATTTGATTACCTGAAGGAATCGCTCAGGTTGGTTGTGTCCGCTGTGGGACAACAAAATAGTATTTTCTCGTTTGGCGTTCTTGATCATGATGAGCCAATACGAGATTCAAAAGATCGATCGAAAAATAAAGTGTACTATGTCTCGTTACAATTTTGATCACAGATGGATTGCGGTTGACTGGATGGAGCAAGGATATGGATAGCGATTGGGATCAAGAGATGGGTAAAGCCGACGAGTAGAACACTTCCTTGGGATTAATGAAGGCAAGACACTCGAGCAGCATGTTCCTGTTCTCCAATTTCTTGGCTTCTGAAGCCGGGACTGAATTGAGCTTCCAACTTGGTGAACAAGGAAAAATGTGGAATTTCGAGTGTCTTGTAGTTGAAGAACGCGGATAATCTAATTTCGGCTTCCGAGTTGAGAGTCGAATCGAGTGGTCTGAAAAGAAACAATCGTAGGCTTTGGCTTAATTAATGGATGTACCCATGGACGTACCATATGTCTTTGGCATGTATCAAATTATTGGGCTAAGATATACGATACACTAATATGTTCTTAAGGAAGAAACATTCTAACTTGAAGTACGTTTTATGTGACAAAACGAGTTTAGGGTTTATTAAGCTGTTTTTTAACATTTAATCTGATTGGTTTACCTAAATAAATTGCCAAAATATTATTTGAATATAAATTAATATGTTTCTCTTAACTAAACGCGGTAATCATCCAAAAGAAAATAATACTGGAACAGGAACTCCAAAATCGTTCAAACAATTGAACGCGTACAGGGTGCGTCTAACGTTTTTGCCGCGTATTTGAAATGACATCACTCGTTAGCTGTTGGAACTATTGTACTAAAATTTGTTTTGAGTCTTTCTCTATCATTGCTTAATCATTGCAAGAAAAAATGGTTCCAAAGATGCTGAGACGTTCCCGCAGGAATGGAAATTGCACGCCATACCAGTGGCAATCCGCGCCGGAAGATCAGATTTTGAAAATGGCGAGTTTCTGTACTTGGCTAAAAGAAATGTGAAAATGGCCCTAGAGGCCAATGGTTATGACTAAGAACCTGTGGGAAACAGGAAAGTCCAATCCCATTGGAATGACGCTTTTAAAAGCCAAGAATTCATTGAACAAGTTTAACAATTTGTCGAGAATCATCCTGACAAGGCCTTAAGGGCCATTAGCCAAGACTTGGGTGTGCCTGAGGCCACAATTGTGTCCTCATGCTGACATCGCTGAAAAGTGGCCTCGGACACACTCAAATCTCGGCTAATGGCCCTTAAGGACATGTCAGGGTGATTCTCGACGAATTTTTTAACTTGTTCAATAAATTCTTGGCTTTTTCCAACGTCATTCCGACGGGATTGGACTTTGACGCTCCTACAGCTATGTAGTCATAACCAATGTCTTCTAGCGCCTTTTTCACATTTTTCACACTTCTGTCTGGCAAGTCCAGAAAATCGGCAATTCAGAATTTGATCTTCCGGCGTGAATTGCCACTGATATGGCGTGCCTCTTCCATTCCTGCGGGAACGTCACGGCATCTTTGGAAACCATTTTTTCTAGCAATGATTAAGCAATGTTTGAGGAAGACTCCCAACATTCAGCTTAATAGCTCCAACAGCTAACAAGTGATGTCATTTCAAATGCGCGGCAAAAACGTTAGACGCACCCTGTACTTAAAAAAAATGCAATAAAATCCTGTACCATCTTGAATAATATTTTAGATCTGCAAAATATGTCCAAAAACCTTCAAAATCTCCTTTTGGACAAAAACTGGTGTGCTTGCCTCAGGAAAGGATGAAAAGTTTTCGTCCCTAACTTTCAGAACAATGTTCCATAGACACAGGCTGACGAAGAATATAAATGATACTTCAACGAAAGCGGGATTAAAGAACACTCTCGATAGAGAGCTGTTTTACTTTTGACCAAGATGATACCTCTCGGTTAAAAAAAAACATTATCACTTAAACACTTCTTATATTAAGGGTAGATTGCACTGCACAGAGTTGGGCAGAAGTATTGGCATAAACTTTAAGGACACATTGCGGCATCAAGATTTATTTCTTTGAATTGAAATATCTCGCTTTTTCTCGCACATTTAAAGTCACATGAACTCTCTTCTTTACCTCTTTTGTCAGCAATCACTTTTTTGTAAAACGAAAAAATGAAGTGCAATTCCAGTTCAAATTTCTCACTGTTTCTTCCATTCCCTATCTTGATGTCTTAACTTTTGTGCCAATACTTCTTCCCTGCCTGTATTATAAATCGGAGATTTTGCCACTCCAAACATCAAAGCCGTGACCCGAAGTTGCTGTCATAAAAAGAGGATCGAAGTACAGTTCTATATAGACAGAAATGTCACTCCAGTTAGGTCAGTGGAGATTTTTTTTGAGCTCATTTCGGCAGTCCGGCATCAGGGGTTCCAGGTAATTTGATTCTTTATGCATTGCTCTAGTTCGAGCATAGGAGTTGAGAGAGCAATTCCCCCACTGACTCCCTGAAATCGCAAATTCCAGTTTGAATCACGTAACTACCTGTGCTCAATGTCCAATCCCATCGCACACACAGTGCAAGCTTGTTGAATCACGAACAATTTGGGAGTGACATTTCTGTGTATATAGAACTGTAGATCGAAGCATCTTTATTGTAGAACGGGGAACAGAGGCTAGTTTTTTAGACGCAAAAGATCGATCTCAAGATCGTACTGTAATACTATAAGTCCGATCTTGAGATCGATCTTTGCGTCTAAAAAACTAGCCTCAGGTGTGTTTTGTTTTTCTCTGTTTGGCACCTTCGTAAGAAAATTTTTCGCCTGTTTTGGGGCTTTGCCTCGTTTGAATTTTTTAGCTATTAGGCCACAATTTAACGCACCTAATTCAAAAAGGGAGATAACGGACCTTTAACGAATAGCTGACTGGGCGGTCACAGTATTTAAGACTGGGAGTTCATTGTACTAATATAGCTCCCAAAATTGAGCCTTGACACAAAAGTTTGATGACACATTTTCGAACTTCTTAGTCAATACTGGACACGCAAAAGCAGAAATTTTGTGTCACGAAGCTCAAAGGTTGCACGTTTTTTCTATTTCACTAGTTGCGCTTACAGGACTCTTATGTCAGATTAACGGGCCTCGAGAATATACTTGCCACAGCTGTTGTGTTTCAAACACAATTGCTTTGGTGAATATGATAGTTAATTTGTTAGCTCAATTATTTTAGTTGCAGATAAAGAGGATAAGAACTACAGTTGGCAAAAAATGCAGAGAGAGTAAAAACGTAACTATCGTTTATCTGACTTGGTTTTTGTAGACTCTTGCTTTTCGAATTCAGCGCGTTAACATGCGACCTAATAAATCTAGGAAATTTAAGTATGTACGTGATAAAACTTTCTTATGAATTGATAACCTTTAACCAAAAATTTGAAACATTTTTTTCTGCATATCGCCATCTTGTGATTGCAAAAACTAAGCTTAAAAAGACTTGCGGTTAAAAACAATTGGCCATCACATCAGTTTTGATTAAGTTTTAAAAACCTGAAAATCACCGCAATGAATTACTTTTTAATGCCAAAATCTACTAAGTTACTTCCAAAAATTGAGTTTTGGTTAGAATACCTCAGTTTTTTTCCATTAAAATTGGGGCAGAATTGAAAAATAAATTTTCCACTACATTTGCAAATTCGGTTTCTATTTAATTATTTAATGCGAATTCAGAAACATTTCTCCATGGAAAAATAGTTTCCCATAAAAACGAAAGCACATTATTCGCCCTCAGGATTCCTTCAGAATCGAAATATGTTGGCTCACAATATCGAAATTTGATCTCCACAGTCTCTTTGTTTGCGAAGCTTTTTCATTTGCCTCAAGCATTGAAAACTGTCGGTGAAAGACTCAGATCCAATTCCTCCCAAAACCCAATCGAGTGCTTTGATATTTCAACCGCACGAATTCCTTTTCAGGTTTCAATTGATCCTGCCTTTAACTTCCTAAGGTCCAAATCCTGATCTTGAAAGCAGATCCACATAAACAGATTCCCCAAACAACCCCCTTTCTCGTTTAAGCTATGCCCTTGAATTTGTAAAATGTCAAGCGTCTTGACCTTAAAGACAATGAAGAATGTCGTTAGAACGGATACTTTCTCCTCTACAAAAAATAATAGATTTCTATAGAATTTCTCATTATAGTGCTGTAGATTATTTCAAGAAATAGTGATGGAATCGGTAGTGGAAGTCGTTTAGCAACAATTGTAAAACCGCAATGGAATGTTAATGGGAAAGTTCGTTCTTACTTAGCTTAAGTAAACTTCAAGAACACAACTGGACAACGCGAGACCTACAAGGAAATTTTTTTTCACAGCTGCTGTAATGATTATTGACAGTTATAAAAAAGGGGAGATACTCTATCCTATTGTAGATTTAATACTTCCTTTAAAGCATACTACTGGCTCTTTTGTGAGGAATCAAAACTTTGGAACCCATTCCTCTCTTGTTATTATTTATACAAATTTAAATTCATTTGCAAACATTGCAAGTCTATAATATAGCTAGAATTTCAAGTGCTAAGAAGACATCCCAAGTGATGTGTACTTAATTTGAGATTGCAATCTCACTTAAGAAATCAAGGTTTTACTCGAAGTTAAAATGTTTAGTTCTTGCTTGTCAAAACTCAGTTTTTCGTTTCATTTTTAAAAGATCGGCAACCAAATCAACATTGAAGTTTTAGAAGAGTCATTATGGTCCATCACTATTGTTGTTTTTCACTATTCATTTGTTACAAGTCAAATGAAAATGTTAACACTTTAATGGTTTTGATTATATTGGTCCAAAAAGTTTTGTTGAATTCTTTAAGCATTTTTTCATCTTCTGGAAAAAAGGCTACTTTTTATTTCGATACAAGCTTAAAACAAGATGTAAATAATATTTTAAGGAAAATAACGTGCCAATAAAAAGGTTCAACAACAAAAATGAAGGACATGTTTTCAACCGATAAAAAAACAACCCAATTCCTTACGCTCAAAAAGTGACAAATCTACAAGGGGAAAAAATCTCAAAAGCTCGCTTTCGGCCATTTTAAGGTTTGAAAACACTTTTTTGGTTCACAAAAAATTCCTTTCTGCCCCTCTATTTAAAGTGTTTCTGTTTGCAAAACCGAGGCAAAAACCTAAGTAGTAGCTTACAAACCATCACTGTTTACAAAACACTAAAAGATTACTGGTAAAACACTCGAACTTGATATCAAGACTTAATAATAATAATAATCAAGAATTAATAATACCTCAAACTTACCTTGATAACAATGATGTTGATGCTTTCCAACGACACTCAAAGTTTTCGAACAAAGTTCGGGGAAAGCTTCCGAACCGTTCGAAAATCAGGATGGAAGTGAGACCGAAGACAAGAGCGTAATAACGACCTCAAGCAAGGACATGGACAAGAGTGGGCCGATCCACAAGGATATCCCAAACATTACAGGCCCACTTCCAGAGTCATGTGTCTAGAGGTGGCCCACATTCTCGACGTTTTCCGTCACACACGAGCTTCAGTTTGAAGTCATGGACGAAGATTTAAGGGCCAAAGAAACGCACAAATTCATTGGGAAGTAAATTGGAAAGCAAGTAAATCGCTTGACCGCGTTTGTGAATGGATCCACAAATGTCTCAGCGCTTCCGATTAGGTGTTGTTGTGGCTCCAGACAAAGAAAGTAACTCGAAGCATTCATTAAGTGAAGAGAGTATGTATGACTTCCTTTTCAGAAACTGGAAACTTCTTGAGTTGAGACCACAACTAAACAAGATTGTATAACGGGTTCAGGTTGACCACGAGATTTTTCAAGAAAAACGTTTGTTTTCTGTTTTTTAGGTGGAAGCCACTGATGAAGCCGGCCAAATTGATTTATTTCCGGACTTTGATTAAGCAAACACATTTTGCGACAAGTGCCTATTCTTTCTTTTGAAGCCTTACCACATTACAAGAATGACGTCGGAAATGCGCTTTTGCAATGAATGTCAGAGCAAATTTAACCAACAACAGAAACTAAAAATATTACAACAAAGAAATGCGTTTCCTGTTAAAACATGCTCCAGGAAGAGCAACCCGTACAATAGTCTTTTATCAACATTTGCCATATTTCTGAACTCCAAGAAAAGGCTTGGTAAGAAGTACTATTTTTGAGTTAGTATCAAACCTTCATTTTATATGCATCAAAAGCATCTTTTAGCTTAGATTCGAAATATCAACTTATTCTGCCTATTTATACCTTACATAGGATTATCCATTCGGAAACCGTTTACAGTACGTTCTTTTTTTCATGTTTTGATAAGTATTTTGAACTTGGCCTATCAACAAGATATAACCAACGAACAAAAAATATCACATACTAAGGTACAAAAGCGCCACTCACGAAAACCTTCAAAAGCAAAATCAACTTCTTCAATGCCTACAACCATGGGACTTTGATCCATTCAACAATTTGAATATGCCCGCATGGGTTGTACTTTACAAGGATGGTTTACCCACAATCAGGACAACAGTTTCCACCAAGAGACATCCCAAATCCCAGATTAGTGACGGGTAAGTGTACTACAGTATCAGACATGCCATACAATCGGAAACGAGGTCAACCCAAACACATTACACGAAGCTTAACGCGATCCCACTTCGACTACTTATTGTACGAACATCGTTTTAGAGATAATGGTCTATTGAAGGTTTACATCCATGGGAACAGTAGGAGGACTTGAGCTAAGATCAAACCCAAATATACGCCAATCGTCACTAATGCTCGATTCAGCGAGCAAGGCTGTCTTTCCCCGCGAAGGCAATGACATGGATTCGATCTTCGATGGCCGGAAACGATGCCGATAAACAAGGATGGGTTAGTCAGACACGTGTTGTGTTTTGTAATTACATGTTCAATGACTAGGGGTGCAGATTTCTTGCAAATAAAACATGCCTTTTAAGCCCAAAAATGGCAAATAAATACGTCAAAAATGGCAAATAAACCAAGAAATGGCAAATAAAATGGCAAATAGGCACGAAATTTTACCAAAATAAAGCAAAACTGGTCACAAAATTTTGAAAACGAGCATTATATTTCATCAACATAAAAATGGATTGCAAGTGCATGAAGTTTGAAGCAAAAATATTTTTATTTCATTGAATAATCAATACATCCCTTAAACAAAACAATTCAGGCAAAATGTTTTTCCAATTTTTGTCCAAAATAGGCTTTTTTGCATTGATTTGCCCAACAACGACAAACTTTGCATTTAATTGCCCAAAACCGACAAATTTTGTATTTATTTGCTCAAAAATGGCAAAAAAAATGAAAAATGGCAAATAAACTTCAAAAGCTAGCAAATAGCAAATAAACATGTTTTTGGGCAAAAAATCTTATTTGCCTGAAATCTGCACCCCATCAATGGAGTAATTGTCATTTTATTTTAGAACAGGGGTCGGCAAACACTTTTTGGTCAAGGCCCACCAAATGTGATTGCATGTTGTTAGGGGCCCACGAAACAGATGTTGGTAGGTTCAGGGGCCCACAAATTAACTATCAAAGAGCTTTGGACCCACGGGTACAGTAAAAGGATGTCTCGTGGTCACACTATTTTGGACTTTCCCCATAGCTCCTGGGCCCCCCAAAGGCCACCCTTGGGCCCACATGTGGGCCACGGCCCACCGGTTGCCGACCCCTGTTTTAGAATAAACTGAACGTGAAGTAAATGTGGGTCTGAGCTTGGAGTATTTGTAATGATTTTTGAATGGAATGAACGGTATTTATATTACAATTTTTCATATCTAAAATTTCACAATTTTTCCTTCTGATGTCGAAGTCATCGTCCCAATCTCCTTCATGGAGAAAACTTTTGTACGTGAATGGCAAGGCCTTCACAACGTTTCAAGATTAGTTTTTACCGTCTGTAACTTCTGGAAGAGTCTTCACGGCGTGAATGCCAACAACATCCCCTCTTCGTGACTCCTGCTCCTTAATCTTTACGAGTATGTAGTTGATGTTAAAATAGCACTTAAAGATAAGAAGCTAATGGTTACATGGGCGGCAATTTGAAAAAACCCTAAATTTTTGGCCAAGCTACAGGGCTAACAACCTCAGCTGTGAACGTCGATTATGATTTTCATTAAAATGGAAAATACAAAAAGCAGTTAGAATTTGAATGAATTGTTGTTGGTTTCGTTTCACAATGAACACCTTCTCTCTTCTTTATCGGGCTCTTTCATTGTTTAATCTTTTGTCCGTTAGTCTTCGTCGGGAGTATGTAGGAGCTGATTCTCTAACAGCTTTTCAAGCAGGGTTAGATAAGATTTGAAATACTTTACCTGATCAACCCACTATTCAAGGCTTGTCCAGATCTGCTAATAGTTACTCGCTTCAAAAGAAGTTCTAACTTGATTTAATCGCTTCAAAAATTTGACAGCTTTTTTTAGAAGCACACTCCGACTCATTCATTTTCGGAAACTCTCTTTCAACTATTCCGTCCGTTGAGAAAAGGTGTTTTCAGAAGATGACAAAATCGTGTTTTTGTAATTGGTCATCAAGGTTGTCTAGTGCAGAGAAAACTGTTTGTGAACTGTTCTAAATCCTCAGAGGGTGGCCTTATTTGAAGAAAGAGTCCTTTCTATTGCAGTTTGCTTCGTTTGTGCGCCTTTTCAGGATCCTCCTTTTCCACAAAGGTCGACAAGAAAGACCCAAGAAACGTCCTATTTGAGAGACAAGTACAAGAAACATTAAAACAAAAAAAACATCAGCGAATATTTAACCATCTTTCAAGAAGATTCATTATTTTGGAGCCCTTTTTCAAAGGCAGTCTGAAGTGCCAAATCACGGTGTTACTTGCGCTAGATAAGTTAATTTCAAATTCCAAAAGCTTTTGAGACCAGTTTAGAGGCGAATGTCATACCCCATATGCTTTTGAATCCTGTTAATTACATTACGGTCAAAAAGACGATATCAGGTCATTTAAAGCATGCTCAAAGAACCTTTTTTGGACATTTTCTTAGTTCTCAAATAGTGTTCTGGGTACGGTTACCTAGATTATTGTCAAATTATATTTAGCCATTAATTTAAATTGATGTAACAGGCCCGCTGTTTTTCTTCGAGAATTCTGAACAATAGAGCAATAAATTTAGATATTTGACCCTCCGAAATGTTCGTGAATCACCACGCCCGCACTGTGTGCGGTACTTGCAAGAATTCGGGTTCGAAAAAAATCGGTGGTTCTTGCCTAAGGCATAGACCACTTTGTTACTGGACAGTGATGGCAGGGGAAAAAATTGGTATTTTTGCATCCATTTAGAGAATTCATTATGTTTCATAGAAGCTGTGCTATGACTGATTGTATTTGATTGAAAGTTTATGAGCTCATCATTTTTCCCTTTAGTCATTTGTAGTGATGAACCGAAGGGGTTCTCAAACGAAAACAAAAAGTTCGGCCGAAAGAAGGCTTAACCGAAACCGAAAGCAGCTGACTAACAAATTATTTTCATGCAAAATTCACCATAAAAATTCAAATTGCTCCTGTATTTAAAGTTGCCAAATCGCGACTTTAATAAGCCGGAAATCTAAACTTTTGGGAGTTTTTCGACCAAAATAACCTTAGATTTTGATGTCAAACTCTATTCGTCATAGTGCGTAGTATCTGCTTTTGGTTCCGGTAGGCATAACTGAAACCGAAACCGACATTTTGGCCGGAAGCACTTTCGGGCCATCACTGCTCATCTGACTACCTGATATATTAAGAATGGCTCAACAAAAAATACACTTCTGAATTCCACCTAAGGACTTGTCACTACACTAAAAATTCAGCAGAATAATTACTTACTTAAGACATCAGTTTATTTTTATACAATGACACAATGGAAGTCGTAATTTTGTAATTTGTCCTGAAGAAAGCAATTATCCTTGGCCAGTTTCAACATATCAAATACCATAAGATGTGTTCCTTTTATAAATGCTAGTTATCATAAGTGCACTAGATGGCACTACAGTTCTAAATGGACAGAAATGTCACTTCAGTTAGGTCAGTGGAGGTTTGTTTTGAGCTCATTTCAGCAGTCCAGCAGCAAGGGGGCCAGGTGACTTGATTCTTATGCATTGCTCTAGTTCGAGCATAGCAGTTGAAAAGCAATTCCGCCACCGGCTCCCTGAAATCGCAAATTCCAGTTTTGAATCACGCAACTAGTTGTGCTCAATGTCCAATCCCATTGCACACACATTGCAAGCTTGTTGAATCACGAACAATTTGGGAGTGACATTTCTGTGTATATAGAACTGTAGATGGCACTACTGTGCAGAAATTTTCAATGTTAATGTTGTTTACTTGAAAAAATGTATTGAATACTCATAATCATCATTTAAATATTCTCAACCAACATTGCACTCTCCATTTAAGTTAGTTCTAATTTGCTAGTTGTTCAAAAAATGTATCACTGTTCTTTTGATGTTCTTGCAAACGGGATCAAACTCACATATTCTATTGACTAGCTCTTATTTGATCCATAGTGGAACGAAAAACCTTTATTTAAAACCGAGAACGTAAAGCCTTTATATATAAGGGCCACAAAATGCTTAACATTGCGAAGCGAATTCACTAGCGAATATCCTCAAAATTAATTCGATTTATTCCTTTCAAAAAGCTCCTTGGACGACAATCCGGAAGTGATCTACATACGTGGCAAATTTGCTCAACATGTTCCAGAATTCGTTTAAAGAGCTCTGAATGGCCTCAATTTTGAGCGGAAGGTGAACGAACAAAGCAAGGGCTTTTCAAACCATTCTTGAGTCTCTCTGGGATTTTGCAAAGCTACTGCATCCATATTCTTTGCCTTGTGCGTAAGTCTCACAAGCCATTGACAACTCACGCAACACTTTTCTTGAATGGCCCATGCTGCGAAGAATGTCTTGAACTCTTCGTGAAAGCTCAAACCTCACGTTTATTGGGATCACGCGGCACGAGATCTTGACGAGAAGCCAACTCATTCAGAGCTCATGCGCCAAATTGTGGCTCGCGAGGTCTAATGCAGACATCTGAAGTCTACTTCTCGGTTCATGGGACGTCCTGGGCACAATAGGGGCCATAAAACTGCTTGGGACAGTTCAAAATCGTCTGTGGGATGAAATATCTCTTGTCTGGAAGTTCCATTACATGGGTATCCCTCAAATCAATTTCATGAAGTAAGCATGGATGCAATTTAGAATCAAAAGTTTCGTTTTATTTTCGTGATTAAAAACGGGGCAGATACATGCAATTGTTCAGATAAAATACATCATAACTTGTACCTTTGTACACAAAAGAACTATGTATATTCAGATAAACGCAAAATATTGTAATAATAATATTGGAAAAATTTTGCCCAATCTAAAAATTGATGCGCCGTTAAACTTCAGGATGCGCGAAATGATTCAATTTATTCTTGTTTTTAAAGACCTTGCGAAACCTTTATTTTGCGTCTGCTTTGCAATGTACTTTGAAATCGCAAAAGTTTTGAAAGAAGGTCGAAAGCAATTGTTCAATATCAATCAGAAATCCTAGTTCTCATGATAACCGACCGAGTCCTTGTTGAACGGGGTGTTAAAGTCACTAACTCTTGTTTTTTCCACAAGTGCAGGAAAATGTATAGGATTTCTTTTGTTTTAAGATGTTTGAAACAAAGATTTAAAAATAGTCCTAATCATAAAATGCAATAAACCGTCTGAAGCACTATAACAACCTAATAAAAAGGACATTGAAATTTCAAGTGAGTACATATGGTAAAAAAGGATCATAACATTGTCGTTGGACAGGTGTTTTTTGTTTCTTTTTGAAGAACCAGAATCCCAGATATGACCAGACTCAAAATTGACCTTTTTACCGCAAGAATAACTTCGAGTTTTACCGTTCTCCACTAAAAAACGGAAGACAGCTAACAACAACTACAGTAATTTGGGGATCATCAATTGTAAAGTGTGAACAATGTTTCTCTGTTTTGATTTCAATTGGATAAGCACAGTGAGAAAAAAGATTGTTGATTTTGTGCTCTGTAGTGTTGCCCTGCCCTTGTCTGGTGATTCTGTTCTTTACTGTTCTGCCCTCGATCAAATATTTCAAATGGTCAGTTGCTCCGCAACAAACTCTCGAGAATGAGATGCGAGCGTAGAATTTTAGTGAAGCAATGAGACACCAGAGGCCACGACGGTGCTATGGAGTAGACAAACAGGCACAGCTGATGTTTACTGAGCTTTCCTTATTGTCCCAATCGGAAAACATAACATCAAGCTTGAAAAATCAGTTTTCGTAGAGCAGCTCAAACCCTGTACTGATGTGCTTCGAGTTGGATTTTTGGCATAGTTTTGCCATATTGGTCGTTTCGGGTTAAAAAGCTTACGACAACTTGACTTCTCAAAAAGCAAGAGATATAATCTCCCAATAATGTATGGCAGCACTGCCAACTCTAAGTCCATCAGCAAATCTATGAACGAACTCGTACTCGATTTTGGTTCGAGTGTTACCATATTTGTCCTTGTTTAGGCCTTTGGTCAAAAAGTTTAATACAACGTGCCTTTTTGAAAAGTAATTAAACTTCGAGTTAAAAATGGCAACACTCCCAACACGAAACACATCACAAGGGCCAGGAAAAATATTTGCAAAAAGTGACAAAATATTCAATATATATTTTCTTCAAAAGGCAAAATTTTGGGAAAAAAGCCTGCTATTTAGAAAAAATGTTCGACAAGGCCAATATTTGGTATTTATGTATGTGTGCACCGATTTTCTAAATTTGTTTCTGGTGAATTTGATGCATTTTGCCGTTTTTGGAGGCATACTTGAATGTTATTGATTCAAAAAAATAATTTTCAATTTGCCTCAATAGATGGCGCAATATTTTTCGTGGATGAAAATAGTTTTGGTTGTTAATGTCAAATTTCAGGGCAAATGCCATTCTGTAGAGGTTTTTGTACTTTGGGTTCATTTTTGGGAAGCCCTATTGAGCAATGGCTGTTCATCTATTTTCCTCAATTTTGCCTGAAATATTTTTCTGACTCAAATATTCAAGAACATTATTTTTTTCCTTGAAAAAGCCAAAATATTTATAAAATTGAGGAAAACGGAAAAATATTTCTAAAATATTTTACATTAAAAAAATATTTCCGGGCCTTGCACATCACTATTGACCTGTCCCTCAATCAGCTAATACAAAGTCAATTCAACCAAAGTGCAAGCCATTTCACATTCTCAAAGCAATTTATTGCAAGAGTCACAGTTGCGCCAACGAAGCTTTTCATCAATCACTATTATCAGTCAGTTAATTTGAGATGGATAACGGAAAGCTCAATAAAGTTGAACACTTAATACACCAAAGGCCATGTGAACTTGACACTTACAGCCAAATTAGTAGCATCCTCAAGGGTGGTTTTTGAGGGAATGGATATTCTTTGAAACTGATCAATCTATATTTTTGAGAAATACCACGCTCTTCATTCTTTTAGGATTTCCTATGAGCTGAGATTTCCTTGGATTGATTCATTCACAGAAACGGCAACACCATATGGTTCGCTTATTCAAGCAGAAAAAAGAGCAATGAGGTGTTTCTGACTTCATTGTGGGGAAAGTTGATCAAGCCAGTAACCTTGAACTTTAGCGTCTACTGGTTCATCATATTTGGGCACGGTGTGTCTTTGAGCTCAAGAAGTCATTTTCAAATTCCAAAAACGTTTGAGACCTCTTTTTCTTTTGAGGTGTTAATGCAATACTGCATATGAATTTGAATTCTGCTAATTAGGTCACGGGCAAAAATACGTTATAAGGTCACTTAAAACATGCTTAAAGAAAACTGTTTGAATATTTTCTTCAATCCAATCCTCAAGTCGTATGGGTGTGTCTACCTAAAATATTTTCGAAATAAACTTTGCCATTTGTCTAAATTGATGTAATGAACCTCTTCTTTGGTCCTTTAAGAATGCCAATCAAAAAGGCCGTTGAAAATAGAGCGAAATAGATTTCCAAAGTATTTGAGAACAACACTGCTCTTACAACATGTAAGACTTTAGTAAAAGTAATTTTTTAAATGTTTATTTTTAAGTGCGTTTTAAGTAACATAACAGTGTTTTTGCCCATGACCTATTTAACCGAAATCAAATAAATGTTTTGCAATGCAGTCACATCTCATAAGTGGTCCCAAAAGTTTTTGGAATTTAAAAGTGACTTCCATAGCTCAAAAGCACACCTTGTGGGACCAGTAATCAGGGATCCTGGGTCCTTTAACGAGCAGCTGACTGGGAGGTCACAGTACATAAGACTGGGAGGTCACCTTAGTAATACAGCTCCAAAAATTGCACCCTGACACAAACATTAAACCTATTTTCGAACTTCTAAATGTATATTGGCCACGTAAAAACAAAAATTTTGTGTATTAAAGCTCAAAGGTTGCACGTGTTTTCCATTTCACTGGTTGCGCTTGAAGGACTTGACAAACGCAAAATAGCTCACAAAATTTTGAGGCTGTGAACATCTTTTTCTTGTTTTGATTTCCACAGAGTGACCGCACATCATGCGATGAAATCTGCCCTCTCTTTATCCAGGGTGGCAAATTTTTTTGGAGCGACGATGCTAGCTAAAGTCAAATCAATGCTAATTGGAAAATGGAAAATGCTAGAAAAGTGCTACTTTTTCAAATACAATAAAGGGACAATAGCAGCTATTATACCCATTAGTGACTATTTGAATCTATGTATTTTGACCCTCTATTTTGCTGAAATTGACACAACATATATTTTTCTACTACTTGCCCACGCTAGCTAAAAACTTTGGCCTTCAAAAATTTATAATGCATTGATTGTGAAATAAATCATAAAGGGAGACAAAAATTGGCAAGCCATGCAGCATTTATTTTTTATAACAATTATAAGAAGTTATTTAATTTAAGGTTTGTAAGAAACCATGCATTATGTTTTAGACGATATTCTTTCAAATTTACTAAGATTAAATTGAAACTAGTTATAGACCAAAAGCGTTTATGTGCTTCAGTTTCATTTATGCTTAGCAAAACCAAAAGCATACATACGAGGTTGTAAAAACTGAAATTTCACACCAAAGTTGAATATTTCTTGGTTCAAAAACCTTTGCAATTTATTTTTCCTATTCTATTTTTTTGCCATCACTCATCATCAAACGTATGAATAATTTAAATTTCTAAGTGAATTTCGCATGTTAACAATTTTGTGATAAGCTTTTTTCATTTCACAAAAGCCCTCTATTAACAAAAAAGAGGTTTAGGTTAAAAGCTCCTTTTGATCCATTTTTTACTGAAACAATGATTTATCCATTCTAAGTTTAAAAAGCTGTTTTTCTGTAGTTTGTGTTCTAGTTCCATCACAAATCTAACCTTGTTTTGAGGCAAGTAATGCTTTGTGCTTCTTCTCAAGAAGTTGTTAGACTATAAACAGAAATTTGGTTACCTGGACTAATGGACCAACTTGAAAATAAGGGTAACAAGTCTTCCAATTGATCTTTTTATAGTGGGGATAACGTAGGCAAATTTGGCCGTCAAAATCAGTTGTCTTTGAAGCCCAAAATTGGATGTTTTTTCCAAAAAGTGCTAGAATAATGCTAAAATGCTATGCAAAAATTTTCAATTCTAGAGCCTTTCAAATAATGCTAGAAAGAGCCGAAAACTCAAACCCTTATTTCTTGCAAGCTGCTTGAACAGTTTTTATCTTTGTTTTAATCTTAGATCATTTATTAATCACTAGATAGCGTGCAAGCTTTAGTTAGGCTGATTTGGCAAGCGGGGCGGAATGCGTTGAGTTTATGAGGAAAATGTCGCCCTCACAACTGTTGAGTGGACAGTTAGTGTGACCAAACATGAGAATCAAGACCAACTTTTTTAAAATTGATCTTGAAGGCGCAAGTTATTTTTTTGTCCACATATGTATTGGATTAACCCAAAAGGCTTAAATTTGTGTTCTTCCTATTAGTGACTTATTCAATGTCTGGGCAAAAAAAGTTCCTAGTTGAAGTATTCAAATCCAAGGCAAGGTCACCTCGTGACGTCTTTGCTTCTTTCAAGAAAGTGACCACTAGCAATAACAAAAAATAACCCAAAAACATTACTCAATTCCACATTTGATCATCCTTGATTTGATTCATAAATTGCATGGTTGACACTTGCCGGGTCACACATTTCAAATGTTCCCGCACTTTTGTCCGCTCAACAGTTGGCGACCGGAGACACATTTTTAGGCTTACACTCCTCTAGTATTAATAGAACTCAATGGTTTAAATACTGTCGCTTGATCAGCTTTTGCAAAGTCAATCCACACTTGGCAATCTGCAACATCAGTGGCAATCACTTAGACCTGAGATATTTAATTGAAATTGCAAATAAATAATTGTATTTAACTACATTTGAACTCAAAGTATTTGAAATTAATTATATTTTGTCCGATTTTACTGACATTTGCAATTTCAGTTTCAATTGCATTTTGCAAACATCGCAAGTTCTAGAATGAAGCATTTCACCAACTTTTCCATATATTCTTACTTACTCTGAATATTATTTAGTATGTAAAATGATGAACCCTAAATACAGTAATGGGAAATGTACGAAGGTTGCTCAAATGAGCGTTTTAAATCGTACTGCTAGTGGTAGAAGAGGGCTGTTGCCCAGGGTTGGTTTCAGCCCGTCACGTCGAAGAAAATCCAGTCCCTGGGTTCCCGGGGACGCGATAAATCGGATTTTTTTTAGGATTTACGGGATTTTTAATTTTCTGTAAAAGGGTATAAATATCGTAAATTTGATTTGTGTAATAATGGAACTATTAATTGGAAACAGATATTTTGGCGCAGTTACAATTTCATTGACATAGATTTCTTTCATTTTTGCCATTTTAACTTCTTAAAAGCTTTCAACTTTTCAATAATCCCGTCCTGCGATCCTGTAAAAAGATCAGATTGTTTTGGAAATTGCAGAAAAATCCCGTTTGTCGCAATTTTAGAGTTGGAAAAAAACACCCCGGGATCCCGGGTATAATCCCTTGACCAACCCTGCCGTTGGCTGTGCTGAGTAGTTTGGCCCTGTTTAAAAAATCCATTTATCTCAATTTTAGCGTGTATTCAATGAGCCTGGGTTTGTGAAAACGGTCGACATTTCACCTCCAGACACCTTGGCCGGAGTTAGATTAATAATATGCAGAATTCACTTTCAGGGTGATTGAAAAACAAAAAAGTACCTAAACAAGCCTTGTGCAACTTCAAAAATAAAACTTATCATCGATCTAAAAAATGGTTCAAAGATGCACATTTCTTCAGTGCATCCGTAGTCCATAGAATATATCAACATTGAAAAATGTTTTCCATAAAGAGAAATGAATATAGTTTTTACTACTTCTTTTCTACCTTATAAATAGATCAAATTATCAACCAAGTGTAAACATAGGTATCTAAATGTAAAATAGGGACAATTTTAAGGGACCTAGACTCCATATCCCATAATGGAAAAAACAAAGGGATTGAAAAACTAATCTGAGTCATAAAGATAATGATAATGGATCGTTTATTGTGAAAACACTCCAGTTTTCAATGATATTAAGGCTCATATAGTCTTCCTGCAATCACTCGTAGCCGCGTTTGAACCAAAGCACTTGATTTTATGACGAGAAACAAAGCCCCCACCGCAAAGAAAACAACCGAATATCACAAAACTTTCTCAGACCATCCGATTGTATAATTAATTGCAGTTTAAAATAATAAAAAAATTATTGTATTTTTTGTGTAGGTTGCTGATTTTTTATCATAGCAGAGAATGGGATTTCCTGTTAAGAATTTGTTTTTTTATAAATCCATGGTAAATGATTACAATTTGAATGAAATTGACGAAGGACTGATGATTGTTAAATTGCATGGTAAAACCAACTTTAAGTAAATAAACAACCCATAAACGAACCTATAATTTGATCTTCAGGACATCCTTGGTACAGAGGGGAAAAAAACGTTTGATGCAAAGTACGTCCAAGAGCATCCTTCATCAATTTGGTCTGAAAGAGGCTTATGCTTTCTTTAATACGAGTCATATGAACAAAAACGATTAAGAGCGCATTAGACGGGAATAAATAAGACCTTCAATGGGAAATGGTAATGTCTTCCAATCACTGAAAATATGAGTTTTTTTGTGCGTCTGTAAGTTTTCATTTCATTCAGCAGATTTGTGGCGTTTTTTAATCAAAAATTACCATTTTGTAGCTGTAATTTATAGTATTTGAATTTGGAGTAATAGATAATGAGTCCAGGCAAATTCAACTGAGAATTCCTGGGCAAACTGTTTTTGATGGGTCAAAGCTAAAAGTAAGGCAATAACAAACTTGTTCTCACATTAGTTTCTTTAAATGAATTTACACATGTCATCGTGTAAATTTGGAGTTTAAGGCAAAAACGGATTTTTTCCCAATGAAACAAGAATAAACGTGTTTTTTCACAAGCCTTTTTATGACACATTCTGAGACAATTGGGCCCAAGAAACCCCATTAAAATGCAACGGGATTTAAATATTAGTGATTCATCACGTTTGAAAAGTGTACCAATCAAAAGTAAAAGTTTCCATCAAAATAAAGCCTGACTAAAAACACATACAAAATACAGTTGTCATTTAGTCGTGGAATTTAGGAGAGCAATTTTTTAAACTAAAAACTTTTATTTGAAATTTTCAATCTCCAAACGCTACCCCTATTTTTCA
Source organism: Tigriopus japonicus (assembly GCA_010645155.1). Lineage (NCBI taxonomy): Eukaryota > Metazoa > Arthropoda > Copepoda > Harpacticoida > Harpacticidae > Tigriopus > Tigriopus japonicus. The sequence continues at coordinate 3,295,141 of CM021315.1, forward strand.
ATGTGTCTAATTTCGGTTTCATTAGTCAAGAACCACTGAATTTCTCTGGATCGAGAGGCCAACAAGAGGAATCATGATTTCCAGCAGGAACAATTTAATTACGTACTTCTGCAAATGAGACCTTCCTTATGTTAACAAGAATACGTAATCCAATTTTTAGCTCAATCGAACGTCGGAGTCAAAAGTTATGCTCTCTCAAAGCTCAGTGCAAATCCTACCAAGAATGAATGAACTGGCCCTTTTCTGGTGATTGTTTTGCCACAAAAGGGCGAACGCAATCATTCGATGCTCTCTTCAGTACATAAGTTTGAGAAGGCGTAACTTTTCACTCCGGCATTCGATTGAGCTGAAAACTGAAATACGTAGTTTACTGAATGCAAGCCAGGTTCTGCAATTGAATGGATCCTACAGGAAATCATAATTTTCATCGCTAGCCTCCCACTCCAGAAATTCAGTGCTTCTTACATTAATCTAATTACGATTTGAAAACCATGAATACATGCTTACTGTCACAAAAGTGATTTATCAGTGCTGGCCAAAACAAGCAGAGACATTGAATTTAATAATAGCAATAAAATCAGCTAATCGCAAGATTGTGAGGCTTTTACCGCTCTTAAAGTCAACCCGCGACCCACGTGTGCCTAAAGAATGCTTTTATAAATGTGTTTTAAAGACATTTCAATATTTGGCTCGTGACCTAGTTACCAGAACTCAATTACAAATGTGGCATTGTCTCTTCACCTCAAAACTGGTATCAAATATCTTTAAAACTTAAATATGGTGTCGCCAAGTCAAGTAAGCGCCGTGTACCATTACAGTGACATCACCTTAGCTTGATGTTTTCAAGGTTATTTATGCCTTTTTTAGAAATAGCAATCTTAGTAGGCAATCAAACCTGAGCCTACAATCTACATTATTTGTCAGATCCTTCAATTACCATAACTTGAGTTTCTTTAGGTTTGATAATTGTTGGCTGACCGGGTCGAAATTTGATTTTGAGACTAAAAATTCTTTCAAAAGTTACTAGATTCTCAAAACCTAACATTTTCTTTGCAATTTGTCAATTTTGGCCAACATCATAAATAAAAAGTGCAAATAAAGGTGAAAATTGCACAAAGCCAGAAAATTTGGTCTATGTTGCAAAAAATCTTTTACACTATTTGCCCCTTCCTAATGATTAAGTATCTGAGAAGTAAATCAATCTTGTTTCATCAGTGAAACCATTATTTTACATTTTCAAAAGTCCGGCGTCAATCGGCGCACCCTGTATTAAAAAAGCCCCCACCACACTAAGCCAATTCCCGACGAAATGAGACTACATGTTCAATTTATTTCGTTATGAATGTGAACACATTCTCCAAAATGAAGTTAGCTTAACAAGAAACGAGCCTCTCCAAGAGCTCAATAATTTGGCCGCCCTTGACTCCAAGTTCAAATTTCCGTCCCGCACCCGATCGTCAACGAGGCAATCCTCCTTCAAAACCTCCAAGAACGAATGCCAAAAAAGAGAGGAAGGGAGAGAACTTGGAAGTTCGGCTCTTTCTTCGCGGCTCTTTTGTTTTCGCTCGACTTGGGAACGATCAAATCCGTTCCATCGGGTTTTCTCTCAGTCGCCATTGAATGTGCAAGGAATCGATGAGCCTACTCAAACACCCAACAATCAATGATCCAGACAACCGTGAGAGTGAACCAAGATGACAAGTGAATACAGTGAGGATCCGATCATTATTTCCACCTAGTAAGTTCCATTCCATTCAATAAAATCCCCAGAGCATCTAGATAAATCTGGAACAATCTTTCAAGCTCATTTTTGAGACTGTCCATAGAAAAGGTTGATGTTAGGTGTAAGAGCCTTAGAAACATTGTGTCAAATGTAGTATTTTAAGGATGTTTTAGTCACTTTTCTTCTTTCAATAATCAAAATTCCCCGTAACAATATGTTAAGTACATTGTTTTCAATTCGGCAAAAAATTTACCGATACAAAAGTATTGTTATGTAATGCAATGATCATTTTAGACATAAAACGTGATTTTAATAAGACATGGATTGTAAATGAAAGGAAAAAAAGATAAGCAAAGATAGAATTACAGTTCAGCTGTTTTAGACATCGATACCTTAATAGATTAGGTCAAAAATAAGTGGTAAGGGAGTCAATTTTCGGTTAGAAGGAAAGGTTGATGCATTTACTTGCATTTCCATGTTAATTTGTAAGATCTGTATGTTTCATTCTGATATATGAGAACAGTAGCTTTTCTATTTGACCAATTGCACATGTTTTGGGATCATGTTATGAGAAACAGTTGAGAAACCACTCTCCGGATTAACTTTAGGGGGTCAGTTAGGCTTTCTCTGATAACATTCTTTACGAGTGCCACAATTGACCAACTTTTTGCTAGATTTTTTTTACTGGGAAAATAATTTTTCATCATGCAAAAAGCACCTGCAAAACTTTCCTTTTTGGGGGGAACACTTGAGGAGAACTAAATAAAATATTTGTTTACGTGAAACTTGAAACACTTCCGCAATAAAGAAAATCTCGAGAATGCCTGAAAAGTAGGAACGTAATCAAAACCAAAGGCCACACTAAAACCCATCTCAATGCACTTCCAATTTTAGTGTGTGGCGTTTTCGTGGTAATCTAATCTTGAATAAGAAGTTAGAGAGTTTTGCTTTCTAAGTTAAGGCAAACGAGAGCAATATTCTAGACCAATGAAGACTTTTAAATGAAGTTTACAAAAATCGCCATTAGATAGAGCCAAAACAGGGGCAAATTCTCTTGATTTCAGATCTATCCTCAACTTAAACTTGTTGCCAAAATTGCAGCTTCCATCTTAAAGTGGATTTCTCTTCACATTTCAAGTGAAATGTTCAAAAATCAAAAAGCCATGCTGAGTGATCACAAATTAAGGCCAAAGACTAGACAGAAGCACTCACAACCGTTTCTACCTCAAGATGGCGCTGATTGTCATTTTCTTTTTGATTGAAGCTAAACTTTGCTTCCTTAAGAAGGCTTGCTCTGATGGCGAGTTGTTCATCTTGAGAACAAGAGAGGGCACCCCAGTAAGATGTGTTGAGGGCATGCTAAATCATGTGAGAGCCATCTAGGGGAAGAAAATGTTGGTTTTCTTTAAAAACGTGACTTATTTTGATCAAACTAGATTTGATAAATGTAATTGTAATTTTAAGGTATAAATTTTTTAAGCATCAAAACTGGCATTCTGAAAAAGTTGACAGAGCCTCACTGAAACATGATGAGAAAAGAAAGTGCAAGGTTTTATGAATGGTTCTTATATTATTGAAGAAAAACGACTTATTATGTTGGATGTAACAAGCACATAAACATAAATTCGATCGCTTGTTTGTTTTTGAAGCTACATTCTTGTAAATTGTGCACAAAACACTTTGTGTTTTCGTGTTAAAAAGAACACTTAGAAAAAAGCATCGAGCCTTTTGAACGCTAGATGGCGAAGTTGCAATGGGACTTTTCAAAATTGATGACGTCAACTTAAAAACGCCAATCAAACGTTCACGAAGAAGTAGCTTTCCTCTCGAGAAAAAAGGTGAACCGTGTGAATCGATTCTTTTGATGAGCACTTGATTTGAAGATCAAATTAAAAGAAAAACGAATATTATTAACGTATCTACATATCGCTTGACTTTTGAATTTATGAACGTTAACGCAGACATCCAAGTTTAACTTGTGCTCCCGAAAAACCCCATAAAAGGCTTTCTCTGGGTAGCGCCAAAACTGCTAAAACTCTTTGTTTTGGCCCTTACAGAAAGATAGAGAGGGCATTGCCGTCATTTTGCCTGCATTGTTCGTAGTTGAAACTGACCAAACGTTGCGTAAAAAAGCAAATATTTCCAAAGGATATCGTAAAAGATGCTCATATAAGTGGATGCTCATTGTACAAACTTCAGAACCAAGGACTTATTTTGGCAAAGTGCAAAAAGTCCTTGATCGCTAAATCATCCTGGCTGCCGGCTATTAAAATTCACGCCCAGCCAACTTTGGTATCTATGTATCCTCTATAGAACTTTATGATTGGATCAAGTCTCATGTTTTCTTTTGGGTTCCTGGCACAATGATCCTATCCTGGATGATTTACTCTACAAGATCTAATGACAAAAGGTCAGTGATGTGTACTGGCCCATATTTCTAGGGCATGAAATCCATTTCAATGAAATTTATTCTTGAAATTAGATGTATTATAGCTATCATTCTCTTGTTATTACTTGAATGTACTCTTATGAAGTCAATGGAGGTTCACATTAAAAACTTTTCACGAATACGACTTTTGTGGCTAAAAGGCTAAAAGGCTATATGATTTGTAACTGATACAAAGAATGTCGTTCAATGTTAAAAACATGTTGGCATGTCATGGCTTTCGATTTTGCTTATTTTCATGGCCCGTTTTAACGGCCTAAAAATTGGTTTGTACAGGATGTTTGAACTTTGAAAAATGTCGCCACCTTTAACTGCTGAAACGCGTGATCATCAATCAGGTGACCTTTCTCCTTTAAAATGTCTAGAATTTCTGCTCCACAACAAAACAATTTAATTCCCGGGCTATATTGACCAAATGAGATAGAAAACGCTTTACCAAAGGCCCATCCAATCTGATTCCACTTTGAACTGCCAACCCTTTCTCAGTTGCCACCATTATTTTTCGATAAACTAACCTCTAAGACCATTGTCTAATGGCAAAATCTTTTTGTACAAATTGGTTAATTGATACTGAGAGCTTTGAATTCACACTGTCGAGTAAAGGAGTTTTCCTGGTGACAAGATTTATGAAATAATTGCCTTCTTCGAGATAAAAACGCAGTTCCTCTGAAGTAGCATTAAGCCTGAAATATAGTTTAAAAAATCTATTTATTCTCTACCCTTTTAATTTAGGGGGCCTAAAACAAGAATGATTTCTAGAAATTTAACTTTGATCTGAAAATTTAAACAAAGGGTAATTACTTATTTGTTATACGTGTTTGGAATGCCAAGGAGCCTTATTTAGCTAGTAGTTGGTAATGTACTATTAACAAATGGTGTTATACCTTAGTTGTATACTTTCAGCAGAAACAACATAACGGTCTAGCCACTCGTGTTTGCAAGTTCTAGACAATGAAGTAAAGCTTTCTTTACTAATGCTCTCAGATATAGGGGATAATGAATGCAATTGGTTATGCCCAATGTCGAGGATAGAAGGAAATAATCCCTTGATCCCTTTTGAGTGTGACGCCAATGTTTCTTATAGATAAAAGCAATTACTCTCTACGAAGTTTGCGGTCTGGTTTCCTTCTTCTGGGAGAATAATTACATTTAGGGTTGGTTTGTCAAGTTTGACTGGATGTAATGAAATGCTAAATCAAACTTGACACTTTTCACTAATTAGGGCTTGAAAGACAAGTCTCATTTAAACAACAGACGTACGTATAAAAGCCATTTTGAAATTCGTAGTAAGTAAAAAGCAAAAATCAGGAACTCGTGTTAACAGAGGATGTCAGCTTTTTCAAACCTTCTCTTTTTCTTGAAATGACAGTGCTCTAGTTAGGCCTGGAGTATTCTAATGCTCTAGTCCGGCCTGGAGTATTCTAATGCTCTAGTCCGGCCTGGAGTATTCTAATGCTCTAGTCCGGCCTAGAGGGCTAACAGATAAATGACACTCACAAAATAATATTTGTGAGTCACCAAGCCTGCACAGTGTGTGCAATGGGATTTGAGGTTGAACACGTTAAATTATGCAATTCACAGCCCGAACTTGCATTTTTAGGGAGTCAGGGGCAAAATTGCTCGTTCTACTGCTTTGGTTGAACAAGAGCAATGTATGCTGAATCAAGGCACTTGACACCCTTGCTGCCGTATCAATGAAGTGTGTTCAAAACAAATCTCCACTGTTTGTACTGGAGTGACATTTCTCTGTTAGCCCTCTAGTCCAGCCGTCAAATTGTTCTTCAATGAAGTGCAGAATGCAAGGCTAAACAGTGCCATCTGATGGCTCAACAATTTTGTTTGTTTTGGCGAAATATTTTCTCCAATATTTCTAAAAAAAATTCTGAAAAATATGGTATCGTAACTGTGCTCCTATACACGTGAAATATGAAGCGAAACCAATTTCCAGGGATAAGCCACAATATTAAAATCAAGTTCAAAATGGGTTTTGCTCTTTGGAGCCAAATATATGACTTTGATCCCGTGTTGCCTCCATCGACGGATTTTCAGCTTGTATAAATAAATTTTATCATTTTTTTCCCTTATCAGTGCAATTTTCCACATTGCAATAAATATATATTTTTTCGATTTTTCCGGCTTTTTTTCAAAAAAAATCAAAAATTTTGGGAGCGCTTGAATAGACTTAGAACAAAATTTTCTTTCTTATTTCAATCTTAAAAGTGCCGAGTGTAAGTGCTTCTCCAGACGGCGTAGGTTCGAATCCTGTTGGGGGTCGGATTGAAGCTGTCGGGTGAAATCCTTTCTACTTCAAATCCAGTAGTTGTAGCTAGCCTCCAAAATAAATTGACCTTGCTTCAAGCTAAGATTAGGGCCTCCATTGATTCTGATCAGATGGAAAAGGAAAGTAGAGTGACCCAGGAGGTTAAAACTAATCCAAAGGCGTTTTTCTCGTTTGCAAATACAAAGAGAAAAATGAAGCATCCTGTAGGACCTTTTGAGGTCGACGGTAAAACCGTCAATGATAGTGAGGTTATGGCCAATATGCTTGGAGATCAGTTCTCAAGTGTATTTTCAATTCCAAAAAGGGTAGTCAGAGCAGGCAGGCCATGACTGTAGCAATGTTGTTGATGAGACTGGCATTGATAGTCAGGATAATCGATTCGGATCTGGTAGTCACAGATCAAGATGCTTTTGAGGCCATCAAGAGCTTAAACCTCTAGAGTTCTCCTGGACCTGATGGTGTGACATCTCAGTTTCTGATGAAATGCTCACATATTCTTGCCCCAGTTTTCTCCTACTTGATGCGTTGTATCTTATATCAGGACAAGTTTCCATCTTCTCTAAAAGTAGCTCATGTCGTTCCAATTGTTAAGGGCGGAGATAAGTCACTCCCTAGTAATTATACGCCCATTTCTCTGTCATCCAGCGTTGCAAAGGTTTTTGAGAAGAGTATGAAGTCCAAGCTTGTAGATTATTTGGAAGTCCATGATTTAATTCCTTCTGGACAGCATGGGTTTCGAGCTCATTTTAGAACAGTAACCCAATTGGTTGATCATATTAAGCAAATCATTGAAGGGCTCGAAAGTCACGAGTCAGTTGATGTAGTCTATCTTGACTTTGCCAAGGCCTTTGATAAGGTAGATCATGGTCTTTTCCTTGATCAACTCAAAGAGTTTGGGGTCCAGGGTAAGGTCCTGATTTGGATTGATAGTTTTATGAGCGAAAGGAAGCAGATAGTTAAAGTTGAAGGATCTTTAAGCGGCATGTATGATGTCAAGTCAGGTGTTCCGCAAGGTTCAATTTTAGGTCCGCTCTTGTTTATTCTCTTTATTGCTCCTCTCCAGAATTTTTGAACAAAAGCCAGTATTTCTTCATATGCGGATGACACAAAATTAGTTTGTGGAAGGAACGGTCAGGACCCAAAATGTTTAGTTGAGGACTTGGAGAAAATCTACTCTTGGATTGGCGAGAGTAATACGGCATTGAACGGGATGAAATTCCGCACAATGACGTATGGGGCGTCAAAATTAGATGTTCCGCTCAAAGACAACGGAGGTTGTGATATTGAGCAGGTATCATCCATGAGGGATTTGGGAGTTGTCGTCCAAGATGATGGAAAGTTTGATGAGCATATCCAGTTGAAAGTGGGGAAGGCATTTCAAACATGTGGCTGGATCTATCGCACTTTCAAGTCCAGAGATAGTATTACGATGCTAACTCTGTACAAGTCGATTGATCAGCCGCATCTTGAATATGCCTCACCCATTTGGGCTCCAATGAGTTCGGCAGGTTTGCAAAAGGTCGAGCAGGTCCAAAGATGTTTCACTAGGAACATCACAGGAATGAGAGAGCTCTCGTATTGGGAGAGGCTCCAGAAGTTAGGGTTGTACAGTACTCAGAGAAGGTATGAAAGGTATCTGATACTGTATGTTTTCAAAAGCATTCATGGGCTCTGTCCTAACCCCGGATTTGAGATTAGTTGTAGCGATCGTAGAGGTTTTACGTGCGTTCTGAGAGCACCTCCAAATCCAAGGGAATCTAGGCTTGTTCGAACAATGAAGTCCTTGTCTCTTCTTTATCGGGCTCCTTCATTGTTCAATTTGTTGCCCATTAATCTTCGTCGGGAATATGTAGGAGCTGATCCTCTAACAGCATTTAAGGCAGGATTGGACAAATTCTTAAATACTATTCCTGACCAACCCACTATACAAGGGTTGTATAGATCTGCCAACAGTAACTCATTGGTAGATCAAATTTCATATAAACGGTAATTTTATAAACTAAATTAATCATTAACTCTCTCTACAGAGAATCCCATTCCTTGTAGCGGTATTGAAAAATCCGCCCCCCCCAAAAAAAACAACAATCGTATTTCCGTTCAAAATGCATTCCCCGACTAAAAGAATCTAAAGTCTAGTATTTTTCTTTGTGTATTGGTATATGGTTTGAAAACTATTTCAAAAAAATGGTGCGAGTGAAAATAAATCACTAAGACGTTTAAATGTAAACTTAAAACTTGACCTTTAAAAATTAACTGCATGGAAGTGTTATAACGATACTGTACAAAGTTTGAAATGCTTGATATAAATCACATACTTTCAAAAGACAATTTGGTTAAAGCCTCCATGAAGGTCGCTGACGTGACAGTATTTAGATAATGCTGATGAACTACTTGAGTTTAGATATTTGAGAGCCATAGAGGGATAATATTGGATCCTCTAAATTTATTTTTAATCTCCTCAATATATTCGAGAAGATTGGGGTGGGTTGTATTACAGGTAAACCTGCAACTTGAACCAAAAAATAGGTTAGTTATTTACAAACGCATCTGCTTAATGATGAAATGATTTTCATCATTTTGGCGAAATGGTTTTCTCTTGGAACTTCCTTTAGGATTTATTTGAGTATCCTTATTGAATATAAAATAAAAGGTAAACAAGTGTGAAAGAGTATCGCAACCCTACTACTGTTATTTGTCACGCACTGGGTGTTCCAAAAGAAATGGAACAACTCATCTTTAATAGTTTTCTTTAAAACTTGTTTAAGCCCCTTATCGCTTTTTGAGAAGCCCATGCCCCCTCTCCCTCGTCAAATTAATAATTCACATTCAAATAACAAACCTCTGTTGAAATTCCCCCAGCATCGCAAGTTGCAAAACACTACATAGGCGGCTTTTAAACGCATCTTGTGCACAGAGACTATACTCGAGAATGGCTATTTATACTTAGGTATTAGTATAATAGTATATATTATAATAGTAATTAAAATAAAATTAAATTTAAAAAAAATAAAAAAAATAATAATAAATAATAAAAAAATTAATATAATATAATAGTATATAGTATAAACTTAGGTATACTCGAGCCATTTGAATTAGTGCACGTAACATCCGAGCTAATAACAGCTGTTAACTTTATTTACTTTCAGCCTAGGAGACTTAGAGTAATTCTAGAGGATGACATCACTACATATACATTGAAACGCTAGTATCTTATTTATTGGATTTTTCGTATCAACAAACCATTTGCATGTGAAACTCGCATTGGTTCGTTGAAAATACACGCAATAAGTGAACATTTAAGCTTTCCAGGTGGAATTTCTCGAGCAAGATTATGGACGAACCTTTTTGTCACAGCCCCATAATTTGCACACAGGTAAAAAGTTACGTCTTTAATGACAAAGTTGGTCAAAAACTTGCTCGTGTAATTCCGCCAATTAGGTCTACTAGTAACTTTCATCGTAGCTCCTGAAATGCCATGGTTTAACTACACAAGAATACATAGATCTTGACCTTACTTTGAAGGGAGCTGGACAGGGTGTGGCTCACTTAATGGCCTTTGCCTTTTAACCAAGCGGTGTAATTAAAGTCTCACTTGAGGATGCACCAAAATGCATTTTTGGCCGGCTTGAGAGCTCTTGTTTAGCCTCTTTCCAAGCATTGTTCTGCATCAGTTTGAGTAAGGGAATTTTGTTATTTTTAGGGATCGTTTCGAGTATTTATTTGGTGTCGAAACTGATACCCAAAGTTCTCCTGAATTTGTAAATTACAAGACTGTTTCCCGCAAAACTGATCGTTACTATATTTGGGGAAAATATGTTTTGTCACTTATTAAAATGGTTATTGATAATGCGGTTGCACTAATAAAAACATTTTGGTTTTCCCCGTACCAATCTGATGTTTGATAAGAATCTTGAGGAATCAATGACAAATAGTTGAACATTCTAAATATCAAACACTTTGAAGATAATTTTTTGACTAGATAATGAAGTTCAAGTTCAATGACATATTAAAAAAATGGTTGATGTCTTCAACCAAGAACATCTGAATTTCTCTGGACTGGGGTCTGACGAAAAGAATAATTATTTCCAGTAGGAGAAAACTCCGTTCTTCTGCAAATGAGATCTTGCCTATGTTGACAAAAATACGTTTTTCAATTTTCAGCTCAATCAAACGTCGGAGTCAAACTTTATGCTCGCTCAAAGTTCAGTGCAAATCTTACTGATAAATTATAGCGGCCGAAAATATTTAATTTTGAAGCCCAAATATTTAAATAATATTTAAGGAAAAAACATCAAAATATTTAAAAAATATTTAAATCACAACCAAATATTTAAAAAATATTTAAATCACAACCAAATATTTAAAAAATATTTAAATCACAACCAAATATTTAAAAAATATTTAAATCACAACCAAATATTTAAAAAATATTTAAATTTGTGAAAAGTTTTGGTCAATAAATTGGCATTTCTGAAAATTTTGATTAAAAAATCCAAATATTTGATGAAAAATTGGAAATGGCTGAAATATAAATTAACAAATCTTTCGTACTAAACAATCATATGCAATTTAAATTGGTTATTCTTGACAGTCCCTATTTATACCCTACATTTAATTAATATTTTACTGTCTAAGGTTTGGTTGAATATTTAAACCAGAGTTTCCATATTTTTTGTTCTTGTTGGAGTTACGGTTTTCTGTTTTAGCTTAAAGTAATTTTCGAGGTCAAGCTGACCAAAATATTTATTTATCACGCATATTTTTGATTTGAGTTTGCCTATTCCTCTCAAAAAGAGTCGAAAAAAATTGGAAGATTTTGACAATGTAGTCTTTGGAAAGGTCAGATTTTTTGTCAAAATTTCAAAAGATTTACTGAAATTATGGAGATTCTTGAAATATTGCAATGAAAAAAGAGAATTTTCCTGTAATTTTGGAAGAAAAAGCCCAAATATTTAAAAACTGCTCAAAAACGCAAAATATTTAAACTAAATATTTTATATTTAATTAAATATTTTCGGCCGCTCTACTGATAATGAATGAACTAGCCCTTTTTCTGGTAATTGCTTTACCACAAAAGGGCGAGTTCATTCATTCTATGCTCTCTTCAGTGCATAAGTTTGAGAAGGCGTAACTTTTCACTCCGGCATTCGATTGAGCTGAAAATTGAAATACGTCGTCTACTGAATACAAGCCAGGTCTTGTTTGCAGAAGAACGCAATTGAGTCAATCTTGCAGGAAATTAGAATTCTCATCGCCAGTCTCCCACTCCAGAAATTCAGTGCTTCTTGCTTCAACCCAAAAAATTGTACTTGTACTTAGGCATATTTTTTTAAATGATCCCCTTCATATATCCCCTTCATATCAAATGTGACCTGTCATGAAAAGGAAATTTTCATGAGAAGCACTAAAACATGTTTGTGAGTAACTAAACCAATCTCACTCACTAATCGGACCAATCATCCGGGTGGTAACAACATTGAATTGCACTCATACTTGAAATGTACTCTTGATCCTTCCGATCTTTTGGAACCAATTATTGTCACGTATTGTTGGGCTCTCTAGTATTCTGAATTGTGAACCCATTCAACATGATAGTCGTTTAGATAATTCTTATGGAGAAAGACACGTGAATAAACAGAAATGATACCCTATGAAATATGTACTTTAACTGAATACAGTCAAATGATTCTCAGTAACTCATTTATTTCGTTTGCATCTGGAATCAATAATGTTTTGACATATTACAACCAATCGTACCATTCACAAAAGTCATTCACTTGGGAACAAGAGTCACAATATCCTCTGTACTTTTGCTCCTTTCGATTTTCACACTGAAACGAAACAAATTTTCTTTCTCATTATTAAAACGATTTCCAAAAAGGATTTCTTAAAATAAGTTTTGCAAATTTATGCAATCAATATCTTCAATGGAAATGAGAGTTTACTCGGAACTTATGTATTAATAAAATCGTTAGATTTATGCATCATTATAGCAATAATTCTGGTTAGTTAACAATTTTTGAAGATACTTTTCCTCATCAAGATTGATACTTTAATGATGGAAAAATTTGCTTAGGGTTGATTTTGGTAAAAGGTTCAATCTAACCAAGGTATCTTTTTTATCTTGTCAATGTAGTGGACTCCTTTTCATACGAAAAATTATTTCCAATGCCTAATATTTTGTAACGCTTCCAATCGACACCCACGCAATTCATGAGAAAAAATCAAAGGTCAAATTATTCGCAAAATACGCACTTAAAAAACCGCCCATGCCTCAATTCACTCAAATGTCGTTGCTCTGGAAAGGTAATGGGTTGGATACCCTCAAACTATTTCAATTTGTTGGCTATAAGTGAAAAGTTTTGACCTTTTGTTATCAGTCCGTTTAATTGGCAAATGCCATGTATTTTGTAATTTGTACCTTGTGGCCATCACTCACAAGATAATTTGTCTAAACACTCAATGAATATTTCACTAGAGTGGTTCGAAACCTCTACGGGATCGAATCCATCCTCGCATTTAATCAGAAACATCCTAATGTACTTTTGAACTCTCTAATGGTGTGGCGAAAAAGATACTCGAGTTTTGACACTTTGATGGCTTGAGTTGAGATTGAGTTTCAAAAAGAAAACCACATCCATCGTGACCTTCAAAATTTGAGCTTGGTTAAGTTCTGTCAATGCAAGGTTTCAAAATTGGGTGTTTGTAGCAACTTTGAACATGGATGTCTATTTACCCTCTAGTCATGGAGTAGATCCCAATTGTACTTTCTAAGCCTTTTAAAGGCCAACAAATGTGATGACCAGATCCAAAGGATAAAAATATGCTCAATCTGAGCTGAACCATGGATGGTTATAAGTTGAGAATCTGAAGTTGAATTTAGAGTTAGATTTCATTAGATTAGATTTGATTTAACCGTAATGGGGCCGTGTGAAGTGAAAACGTGACCAAAGAATATGAACAAAAACTCCTCTTTGTTCCTGTTTTTTTTTAAATAAGGTCTGTTGTTAATTTATATTAGCAAGGTTCAAAATTACGTGCTCAAATAAGAAAATAAATTGAAATTGGCAATTTGGCGCTAAAAGTTCGCCATATCTTGTCCAGATCTGCCATCTCATTGGTGGCCCAAATAGCTTATAAAAGTTAATTGTTTATATTATATTTCTTATTTATTTATTTATAGCGAATTCCATTCCCTGTAGCGGTATTCAAAAATCCGCTACAAAAAAATGCAAGTGAGCAACGTGATAAGCAAAGCAAATAGACCAAACACTGATGTCCTTGCAGTGATAAATAACCTTGATTTTCAGTCCAATAATGTCATTACTTATAAGGCACGGTCCCTAAAACATATCTATTTTGTCATGTTCTAGACTCTAGAGCAAATTTATGACAATAGGGATAGCTTTAAAGCTGAGACTTTGAAACAGCCACATCAACCAATATTGAAAATGCGTTCGAACTCTTGAAATGAAAGGTAATGGGATTCTTAAGGGTACTCAAAAAAGGTAAGATTGTCAAAGAGAGTTATTGAAAAAACCCAATGGTTTGACCTTCAAAATAATGAAGTACATTTCGTGGTAACACATTCATTCAATAACTAAAAAAACAGCTGAAAGTCTCGCGTGACCCTCTTTCTGCTTCTTTGATTAAACATGCAACTCATCGTCGATGAAGAAATGAAAGTAAACGTTTGATATATTTAGGAATAAGAAATCTTCGGAAACTTCTAAGACCAAAGCAAGTCTTTGAAGTACATTTTTTCTTTAAATTTTTGTTTAAACTTGCAATGACTTTTGGGGGAAAAATAAATTATATTCTTTTTTTTAAATTGGTCTCTATATTCTGATGGCCTTTTCAAACGTCTGCAAACTTAATGAAATGATCAATTTTATACGAAAGTGGGAATCACTAGCAAAAATAAACTTTTGACGATGGAAAGCTATTCAGAGAAAATTGTATCATTCAGAGAAAATTGTATCATAGACGTCCAGCGATAGAGAAAGAAATGTCATTTAAGAAGTAATTATTGAGTGAATGGATAATGCACAAATTGACCAGAGCAGTTTTGTAAGATGAAATGATTTTTTTTTGCCATAATTACACTTACTTTAGAGATAGAACTTACACTATTGAAATTGTCTTCAGAGAAAAAGACAGTACAATGCTTTTCCTAAGGAGTAATAATTCATTCAATGAAATCCCCTTATGATTTAAAGCGCCTTTGATGTTTAATACGGAAATCTTGATTTAACAAATTGTCCGTCACCCCAAAAAATACATCGTTAAATCGGAGATCGTAAAGTTTTTGGGATGATAAATTCCATATAGGGTGTCCTAAAAAGAGAAATTGACAAGTACCGAATGCAAAAAGCTTAATAGAAAATCGCTCCATAATAACCGTTTGACAGACTGAATAATATCATTTCCAAAGAACCCTTAATCAAAGGCTCACCAGATAAGCCAATTCTACCTTTTTGGGGCCCAATTGTCAAGTAAATATTAAAAAACATTGTCATTCTTTTCAAATTTTCATTTTTTTCTTGGTATCTCATTCTTTGCAGTCTTACAATATCGTTTTTTTGATACAAAGGAGCATGCTTCTCCATCAAACTAATCAAACTATTTGGCAAATCATGTGACAAACTGTTTCATGAAGGTTTGATAAAGTGTTTTCATTGTTCATACCCTCTATTCAGCCTTAAGTTATGACTTCTTCTCCCTGCCAGATGTCATTTTGATCACTTGAGAGGGTGACACCTTTGCCTCCATCGAATAGATTTTACTTATTTGATTAGTCTTGAATGAAATAAAACAATGGTATTCATATCAATGTTACAAACTTTTTAGAGAAACTGAAACGAAATAGATTTTTTATAAATGCTACTTTCTGAAAAGAAATCGTTTCTCTATTTTTTTTTTGAAAATTCTCTATCAAAGAACGCTCGCTCGAACGCACGCCCGCGGATTGGAAACAGGGTTCCTTTCAAAGAGACTTATTTTTGTTCTTTGACTAGAATGTCAGGTAGCTCCCTCTGAGAACTACATTTTGCTCACTCTCGACTGATACGAGTAGCTCCCCCTATACTCACCTCAGGACCTTGAACTATTTTAGAGGGATTAAAGTACTGATATGGCACTGTTAATTGTTGTATGGGGAGGTTAGTGACAAGAAATTTTTCATTACATGTCATCACGTTTAACGTGAGAAATTTTTGCAAAATGTTTAGACATACTTGTCAGTCCACAATCATCCACAAATGTATGGCAAAGTATTTACGTTTTGTTTGATTGATGTGGTTTTGCAATACTTTGTGGACTTCAAAATACATCTCTTTTTCACACACGAAATCAGACGTTGTGGGAATTGCTTTTTATTTGAATCACCCTGTTTGTGTAACTGGTTGAACCGGTGTGTCCTGAAGTTGACGTACGTCAGGAATCAAATGGTTTCTCAAATCTTAACATGAGCTTAAAAACGATTTCGAATCAGAATTTTTCCAATTTCAATTATAATCGATTCATCTCGGGGGAACTCGAATCAAACTTGGCACTCAATCAGATCGATTCCCGAGAAATCGAATTTCACAAAAGCATAATGATCTTTTTTAGAGTTTGGTATGGCTCTGGGCGATTTTCCCAAGACTCTTGAGGCCGTCATCATGTCAACCACATTTTCTAGCATTTCAGAGAGAACCACGCTCTCTCCTCATGAAGAACCAACCAAATGCCCAACTGAAATCCAATATGACGGTAAGCAAAGCAACACAAAAAGAAGACCTTCTGACAGCAGGTTGAATAATTTACCACCGACTCAAGACTGACCTTGAAGGTCAAAGAATGGCATCCTGTTGGAGCTGAGAAACTCGTGTAAGGACCCTTGAGAGTCTTTGAGCCAGTTCCAAAACAGTGTTGCCAAGCATTTTGAAACCAGCGTTGCCATTTATTTTTAGAATAAGCAAAGAAAGTGCAACCAATGCCAAGTTCTGCCACTCAGGTGACAACAAACATTTTTTGGGCTATTTTCGTTTTCTCGAGCAAGTTTGAATAATTATGTTCACTTTTCTGTTTAAGTCTTGTTGGCAATTTGAGCTATTATTTAATGGTGGACCAAAAGCACCACAACACTATTTACTTAAATACCTAAATGAGGTTCAACCGAAGCCGAAACCAAAAAAACAACACAGATGTAAAATATCGCAACCTCTTGCAAAGATCTCCTTACTTGGAAAAATTGTATCTGTGACTTTGAAGGTTGTTTCGAACTGTTATGTAAAACGTGTAGTGTAATCTTACCATTCTTGCATAAAGAAATCCTTAGAAACAACATAGGGAACGAGTGACGTTCTATCATACGCTTTAGATTAGAGGTATCAAAAGGAAGTGCTTTTAATATCATTTATTGACCGTACATGCAT
Organism: Tigriopus japonicus; assembly: GCA_010645155.1. Classification (NCBI taxonomy): domain Eukaryota; kingdom Metazoa; phylum Arthropoda; class Copepoda; order Harpacticoida; family Harpacticidae; genus Tigriopus; species Tigriopus japonicus. Next base: position 3,312,009 of record CM021315.1, read on the forward strand.
TAACTTCCCTCTATGACGACTATTAACCACTTTGAGATGTAAATTGCCCATGGGTTAAAAGAGGGCATAATGCCTCTTCTTCAAATTGAAATATTTCACTTAAGAAGTTTTTCGGCCGAAGTATTTTTCTCTTAAACCCCAATTTTAGACGTACTGGTCTGCTTTCGGTAGGCTAAACTGGAAACGAAATTTTGAAAACGAAGACCTTTAATTGGTAGTGATTTTGGTCTATCACTATTTTTCCACAATGGCACTTTTGCAAAAAGAAACAATAGTAAAAACTACCATACGGCAACACTGTTCCATGAAAAAAATAGCGAAAATGTGCAAGGATCAAAGGGTCCTTGGGCTAAGTAATGGCTTTGGTCCATTACATAAGCACACCACCCAAAAATGCATTTAACCCGATGTTGTTCGAGTATGGCAAGAATTTCCTCACCTTTTTTCCTCGGAAGAACGAACTTTTTCGTAATAAAACCAGAGGAGCGAAGTTTGGGAATGAGAAATGAGCAGTGATCCAATCAAGTCCGCCAATGAACCATCCATAATGCATGTGTATTCGTCATTCGTTTCAGATCCAAGCTTCTGTCCTTCTGTCTACGATGGATTTATTTGCTGGCCAGCCACTCCAGCTGGCCAAAACGTGGCCCTTCCGTGTCCGAAGGGGGTTCCCGGATTAGTGGAAAACAGTGAGATCTCATTATTGCTAATCAAACTTGCTAGTCCCACTAGAGATCAGATTATCTGACATGGGAGAAGGAAACGTGTGTATGATTTGGATTACTCAATCAAGTTGAAGGGTGTATCTTTCAGATACACTCAGTGGACTTAAAGGTGTAATCCGTCACTTAGTATTTTAGACATTTAAATTAGGTGACCTTTGTCTCGAGAGATGTTCTCAATAACTTTGGGGATTCAAGTGAGGGGAAAGAACCTTTTTCAATCGGTTCTCTTTTTTTTGTCTGCACTGGAGCAATGGGATTTCGTGATTTGAAAAAGAGAGAAGTTGTTCTTCTAACGTTCAATGACGTTAAAAAATTGGAGAGAATTCTTAAGAGGTAGAAGGATTTTAGTTCCTGCTACATGACTATATTTTCACATCTTTTTCGGACTGAAGTTCTGGAAGAATCAATTTCCACCACACTTGAATCAAGCATTTTCTTCAATAATCCAAATGGAACTTGAAAAAACAGGAAATACGAAAAAGGAAGAAGAAAGATCTGAGGCTAGTTTTTAAAGACGCAAAGATCGATCTTAAGATCGTACTTTAGTACTGTAAGTTCGATCTTGAGATCGATCTTTGCGCTTAAAAAACTAGCCTCTGTTGTAAAACCCACTTGAAATAAGAATTCTAGTTTCATTTGCTCTTTTTTGAATGTTATCAGTGCAGTTTATGACGAAGATCTGTACTGTCTTCGCTTGGGATTTATAGTATCATACAAAACGTTTGAGCTCGAACTGCTTATTCTAAAATCTTATTGAAAACTGTAACAAAAACTTTAGAGGTTCTTACAGTAAATAAAAAAGAGGTACCTAAGCGGTAGGATAAACCTATTTGGGCCTTAAGCTCATTTTCCCTGCCAACTTGAAATTTAAGGGCTTAAAACTATATATTTTGAAGATAACTCATTATTTTTAACCATCGGTTTTTTATTGTTCGCGAATTTTTTAGTACCGGTAGTTCAGCCGTAGCTTTTCTTACTTTGACGTTATGCAGCTACAGAGAATGCGAGTCCCTGACATTTTTAATTACTAATTATAATCACATTTTCACCTACGTAAGAAGTTCTGAGATGTAAGTTCACAAGTATTTAGTGCGCTTCACACATTTTTCACTTAAGAAGAAAGAAGTTCCAGCTGGGTTTAAAAAAAACAATGTGACTGAAATGCAATTTAAGGATTAGTTTTGGAAAGTAATTGTAATTAATTAAATTTTAAAAAGTGGTTGTACCTCCCTTTACTTACGTTTGAGACCAGACTCTCCAGATTGTAATTAATTACAGCTTAAAATTTGAGGTGAACTTGAAAGTGTAAAGGATCTAGCAACATGTTTGAAATGCCGAAACCAAGGGTCGGCAACCTGTGAGAACCACCAACCGATGAGATATTTGGTGGGCCCAGCAAAGCTATGATGTTTAAATACTTTTAAACCAAAATAGCTTTTGACCATGATTTTTGTGTCAGGAGGTAGGGCTTTTCACAACTTAAGGTAGACAAAGGAGGTGGAAAAATAAAGTATTAAAACATTGTCATACTTGATATATGTGTATAAAGTTCGTGTTATTTTCTGGAAAAGAAAAATATGCCTTGTGGTTCATAGCATAATAGTTTTGATATTCAAGCCCGTTCATAAACTTTTGGTTCTTGTAAATCACTCTTTCATATTAACCTTTCAGGCATTTTAAGTTGCCAGTTGGTGCATCGCCATTTAAAAATGGCAGATCTCTTTATTTTTCATCGTTTTGAAAAGGCAAAAGGGTGAAAGAGACCGAAGGATTGTAATTGACATGTAATTGTCATGTGATTGACATGTAATTGTAATTGAAGTCAATTACATTTTCGGATGATTTAATTGTAATTGTAATTAATTACATTTTTCGACAAAGTAATTGTAATTGTAATTAATTACATTTTTCAAGTAATTGACCCAACTCTGGGTAAACCATTAGATTGATTAGATTGATTTAAACCCTTTCAAAATGGAGAGACCCAAGAGAATAAAGCAGTCTGTTCAAAGCGGTTTTAGTTCCCATAAAGCTTCAAATCAAATTACTCTCTCAGTGTGTTTCATCTTTCTAGGTATTATCCGCATCAAGCTGGATCTTACCAAATAAGTGGTTTTTGCCCACATGTAGGATAATTGGCTAAATTTTTGCAACATTCCATACATGTTCAATTTTCCTTTTACGTTAACGCTGGTTATCCAACGTTTCAATACAAAACAAATACGTAAATTATTCCCTCTTATAGACAGAGGGACCTTTTGGCAAAAAATCAGCTGAAAGGTATACTAGGAGTTAAAAAGCACCAAATATATAAAATCAAGCTTGAAACCGATTTGGTTTATTCTTCTTGAAAGAAATGGCAATATCCATGGGTGAAATGAATACCTATTTGTTGTTCCACACACTGTTTAATGAAGTTGACTTCAGAATTTCAATAATTCTGCATTTCAGTTCCAAATAAAGGCTTTCATTCTTGGATAGGAGCCATTTTAGGCGTTTTCATGTTTCAGTCAATCTATTTTTGGATTCAAGTTTGTGCGTGAAAAACCATGTTGTTATTCCATTCATAATAAAACATGACGAAACCTTTATTTTCCATCAGCAAAAACATCTTCACAAAATGAATTCATTCAAAATTAAATATTTTCGTAGTAGAAGTTACACATCTAACTAAATGTTCCTGCAAAAGCTACGCTGATTTGAATTTGAAAGTGTTTTTTTTTCAATATACTGCAACTTCAAAAGAAATGTCATCTATTCACAAAGTCAATGCTCTTGTCGTGTTCTGATGTCTAAAGATCAATTGATAATGTCAGACGGCTTGTCAACAAAAGCAGTGTTGTCCTAGCCTTTCATAGGCCTTTCAAATTTTCAAAGGACATGTTAATCAAAGACGACTACATTTCCAAAAAATGCACATGTTTGTGAAGGTCAAGTTTTTTTAATGTCGGAAATATTTGAATCATCTTTGGGAAGCTGTTCTGTCCTTGACATTTAAACCAGCTACTGAGAGACTGATTTGTTTCAATTTGAAAAATAGCTAAAGTTTATTTTCAATCTTAACTCTAGCAATTTTTGTGTTAGAAATTTATACATGCTGAAAAAACCTAATTCTTTTGTGGGATTAGACTCTTAGGAGATCAACATTCCATGCAACATTGAATGTTGGTGTAAAACAATGACACGAATAACACATTTCATAAGATTACATTGGTCATAGATTTCAAAACAACTGGGTACCGGAAGAATTGAGAAATTGTAATTAATTACTATTGAGCCCACGTAATTAACAAATTTCAATTACAAATTACTATTACATTTTTACGTAAATAAGCAGTTCTGGGATTAGAAATTTCCCACATCTCCCCAGTCCTTCCAATATTTTATGGAGGGTGAATTGATTCAAAGGAAGCTCAAAGGTTTGTGATGTTTTTTGCACATTTTGCACTTAAAAGGAAAGGAACTCAAGCTTGGTTTGAAAAAATAATGTAATTAAATTGTAATTCAATGTATTAACTTGTAATATAATGTGTATAATGTAAAAGTATAAATACTTTTGTAAAGTAATTGTAATCAATTACGTTTGAAAATGAAGTAACCGGTTTGTGATCAATAGGGACAGGAAGTTTAGACGAATAAAACTGTCAAAATAGACGAAAAAAGACGAATAAAAGTACCTGATTAGACGAATAAAGACGAATAAAATTGCCCGATTAGACGAAAAAAGACGAATAAAAGGCTACATTAGACGAAAAAAGACGAAAAAAACTAACTTACACGACAAAAAAAACTAATGAATTGCCGTTCACGAGGATAAAAAGAGGATTAAAACTGCTGCCCATGAAGTAGACCTAATGTGTGGCCCAATAGAGGACATTAAACCAAGCTTGAAAAATTCACCAATAGATGGGAAGGTTGGGCCAGTAAAGAGAAAAGACTAGAGACTCTAGAAAAGACTTGTGAGCTTAGTGCTTAGTACTTGGCCACTCTTTCACGCCGTCTATTGGCAAATTTTTCAAGCTTGGTTTAAAATCCTCTATTGAGGGGAACAGCTACCCCCTTGTGCAAAACGGCAAAATCTATGAAATTAACTAAGGGAAAAGTGCCAAATGATCAAGAAATGGTCAATGGTCAACCGTCCTTATTTCAACATTTTCAATAGAGTAATATTAAGCAGCAGGTTTGCGGACACATTAGTTGTTTGCATAGTCAGATAGCCTTTCATTCCAATAGTGGTGACCTTTTCTTTCTGCGTCTGTCAGGAAACTCTACAAGTTAAAATACAAGTGTGGATCATATTTTGCTCGTGCAATAACGCAACTGAAAATCAAACTATTACTTTGGCCCAAGTTTTAGAGTTGAACTTTTTAAAAAAGTGTCTATTTGCTTTAAAATTTGAGAAAAAAAAACAAAAAATCAATTTTTTGACTAATTAGACGAAAAAAGTTGAGTGTAATTGCCGGATTAGACGAAAAAAGACGAATAAAATCCAAATTAGACGAATAAATTTATCGCGACGAATAAGTGTAAAAAAGACGAATAAAGACGAAAAAAGACGAATAAGTTTATTCGTCTAAAGTTCCTGTCCCTAGTGATCAATTTCCAGCAAACCAGTCCGTGTACTGTTTTAACAACCAATCGGTCGGTCGATTGACATCCAGTAGTTTAGATATCTACGCATGTTCCTTGCTAATAATCGGATTCCAAAAATTAAGAAAAAAAAAGAAAACAAAAAGGGTCTACATGGGCGTCATTTCCCTAGAGTGTTCTCTTTTGCTGGCAATTATAGAAACGCCTCATAAAAGAAATATTAAAGTTGCAAGCCTTTCAAATGATTCGTAGCAAATTGAAATCTTGCAGAAGTAAAAACGCCTAACCTTGTAGTACCTACCTTGTATATTTCTGTTTGAATATTAGACCAACCATTAAAAAGATAGAAAATGCAGGCTAGAAGCCATTTCTGGCTACCATAAAAATGGGAATACAAGACCATGAACAAACTGCCCTAAATTGCGCATTTTCTATGTGTGGGATCGGACGTACATTTAGGCTCAAGTTCCGGTTGAATCCCCAAAGCTTCTTGAGCCACAATAAAAAATGTGGTCAAATTGGAATTCATTTGCATTCTAAGCTCAAATATTGCAGAACTTTTCGACCTTCAGAAATACTATCTGAAAACGTTTCTTTTGGAACCTATCTCCAAACTTTTAACACGACACATTCTCCCACATATTTCCTACTTCCGTGTTCAAACAAAGTTGATTTGATCTCTATCTAGTATATCTGAACATAGTAACTCATCCACTTAACTATTTTTTCACGTTTCTTTCCTTTCCTAGAGTTTTGAACTAATATTTCATTTTACCTAATCAAATTCAAAACCATTCAAATGAAACCATTCTCATAAATATCCAATCACTTAATCAAAAAATGTAGCTTCTTTTCTTCTTTGGAACAAAATATGTCTTAAAGTTCTTCCCGTTCCAATTTGAGAGAATTCAAGCTGAACTTCAAATACCAAGCAAAGATTAACCTAAATGCATGTTAATCCTAGAAATGTCATATCATCGGGTGTTCACTTTCCAGATTTTGTGTCAAGGCATTGCCTGAACAATGGCCGATGGTTCAGCTGCAAATCCGCTTCCCAGGATCAACTTAATACCACTGCTACAGTCCTTGTGGACAACGATACCGGCTGGACCAACTTCAGCTCTTGCCTCACCGAGTCCACTCGAAAGCTCATGAAGGACTTAAACTACGAGGCAGGGTGCCCAAAGGATAACTTGCAAGACGACAGCGAGGTATGAGCATAGAGTGCCAAACACAAGAATCTTGGCCGTAAGGTTGGATCGTGTTCTATGTTAAACATGGGAGTTGACAGCTGATTGTTTACATACTCGTGTCCTCAAGTAGTGAGGGGGAAGCAAATACACTGTATTTGGAACACCGATTTTACTTGTTCCATACTTGTTGAAACTAAGAAGGAATTACATTGAATAGGCGTGGGTGCTCTTACTGATAATACATCTTAAAGTGCTGTTTGTTACGTGACACATTTTAAATAGAAATTTGAGACTGACTTTGGCATCATAGATGGACAATATCTGTGACTTTGAAGTGTGTCTCCAATTTTGACATAAAATGTGTCATGTACAGTAATTGCAACTTCAAGGAAGAGAGCCCTGCAATGGTCCATGGAGAGGATTTTTTAGTGGTATTGTTTTAGAGTGTTGGTGCTAGGGTTGGAGGGTTGAGCCTTGCCTGGCCATCAAAGCCAGTCATGACATTGTTTCATCTAATTGTTCCAATGGGCAATCTCATGTCCGGAATCAGAACGATTCTCCATCTGTGGATGTGAATTAGCATCTAAAAGTTTCCTTGATTCCTTGAGAAAGTTCAGGGAGGAGAATCAAACCTGGGAGCTCTCACTATTGGAAACTGCGTTAACCATAACGCCATGTCTCCTCTCTTTAAACTGGTTGCTTTGGTTGCGGTTTTTTACTACCGCTACAAGGAATGTGATTCTTTACAAACAATAAATCATAAATACAATAATTTTAACACTTAGCATTTATATGATACTTAATCTACCAACAAGTTACCCCTAAATAGTGGGTTGATCAGGAATAGTATTAGCAAGGAATTGTTTTGTTGTTGTGAACAGTTTCTATAAGCAAAATCTAACAAAAAGAAAATAGGGAGATGTACAATTATTGACAGCTTATTAATGCCTACCTCATTCATTCCAAGAACTTCAACTTCCTACAAACTTCCAAAATTACACTCAATCTACATCCCAAGTGTTTTCTTGTGAATCACTAGAAGGCTCTTACAATTGTGCAGAGTATCACAATCCCTTGGTTGAAGTAGCGAAGACCATTCAAGTATCATTTTCCTCAGAACCTGCTCTTTTTCCGAGTTGCCAATCAGTTCAAGGGAGTTCTGGTGCAGAAATGTAACTTTTCCAGGAAATGTTGTATGTAGCCTTGCATGAGCACGAAAAACTGATTTTATCCGACTGTTTGCTCTGCATATCAATTTATGAAAGTCTTCGTGTGATTGCTGGCAAACATCTTGAGGTCAATACTTTGTGCGAAAGTAAAAACGCAAAGGCAATGAAGCAAAATGATACTTTTTGAAAAAGAAATAAAGATAAAGAGAAGAAGAATTAAGATTTTGGAAGACATTTCCCAATTCAAAGCTGCACTACTATACAAAAGAAAAATTTCTTTCGCTTGCTAGCGCTATCCTGAGTTTTGAGAGCTTCACGTAACAATTTGACCCTTTCTTGTGACTAATTTGTCTTCATTTACACCATCCTAAATCTAAAAATCATCTTGTTGAAGTTAAGAAATCTTTTAGGAAAACTTCGAAAGGTTCAATTTTGAACTTTACACAAATTCAATGGCTTTATAAGCTTTGTTCATATCAGATTTGTCGAAAACATTTCAAGATGGAATAAAATTCTTCTGTTTGACCAAAGAACCGGAAGTTTCCACAATAAGCGTATTTAGAACCATGCCACGTTGTGGCCTTCTCGTCAATCAATATAATTTCGTCCTTGTTCTCTATTGCACGGAACAATGCAAAGGCCAAAGCTGCTGACTTGCATTTTGGAGCAACTGTGCATTTGCTCTATTTGTCGGTGAATCTTTAATGCCCTTTGGAAGCATTAGCTTTGATCAATCCATTCTCTGAATGAGAGAACCCACCGTACGTTGGAAAGCGAAGAAATTGCGTTCCAAAATGAGAGGTGGTACAGAAATTTAAACCACGTGGAGGTTATAGCCTTACGTATATTATGTTACCTCGTTGTTAGACAAACATTCCGATACATTTCGTGGAATTATGAGGACGAGGAAAATTGCCTCAATGTTTTATTATTCCGAAGGAAAGGCTCCAAAGTACTTTTGGGTTACGTTAATGAATTCAAAGGATTCAAGGACAATGACAATAGAACAAATTAAGTAATAAGAAGTGGCACGGGCATAGGCAGGTAAATGAAAATGAAAGCAAATCTCATGAATTCTTCAACAAATAACAAAGCTATTGATAACTTTAGGAATGTCAACCATTTGTCGCCTTTCACAAATAATTTCTTTGGAAAACGCCGCAAGAAGAAAATAGATTGTCTAAAATGTCAAAAAACATAATGTGATCCTATAAATCAAGATCAAAATTGAAATTGGGCAACCCTGAAAGCTTGACGTTTCTTTGCTCTCCAAGTGCAATTGAGATGAAATAAGGTTTTATACCTAAAATTTTTTTATTTCCTATTTGCAAGTTAAACCCATTTGCTTGCTACCTTTCATTTTTTGCCATTTTTCATTTCTATTTTTCATTTCATTTTATGGCAAAATGGTCAAAATTTTAAACCCATCATTTGAAACTTGAACGTTTCTCGACCCAAAAACTTCATTTACTTTCATTTCGGTTCGTTGTTATTTTAATTGCCATTCCGGCAATGGTTGATTTTTTTCCATTTTTCGAACCATTGCGTATTTACCAGAAATCTTCACCCCTAATATTTGAGAACGCTTTTTGTAGTAAGGAATTCATTCCAATTAATGTAAAATTGTTAGAAGTTTCTGCCAACGATTCCAATCTATTTTCGATTAATCTTATTGCCGATGTCAGTGACTTAAGTCTTACGTCTCTCAAAGCAATGCTTAATGAATTCACAAGGAAAGCGGAAGGCAAGAATATCATTTCCGCCCAATTCTAATCGCTTCCCTATTTGACCATCTAAAAGCGGATTTTACGGTCTAATGACGCAATGGAGCACATTTCTACTAGAAAATGAATCCGAAACAAAAAGAACAATCAAACCGAATTAGGATTTCAATTTTTTGACCTTTTAAAACAGACACCCTTTGAACTAATCCCAAGATTTGGGACAAGAGAGATCTCGTGAAAAGTTTCAACAAAAGGACAAAAGTTTGGAATCAATTGTAATTGTTCTTTTCTCTTTTGTAAACTTTGGAACATTTCATCTTGTTTCACATCTAAAGCCGGTCAAGAAGGGACAGTAAAGTTTTCCCTAAGGAACCACATTTTCACTCAAAAACACGTTTTTTGGATTACCTTTTCGTATCTTGGGCATCAATTGGTCCAAGGATATTGATCGTCAGTGGATCAATCCCTTAAGGCAGCAGGTTTATTGACACACGACAACGTCCATGTATCCCCAAAGAAAGCCTACGGAAACGATCTGTGAAGCAGGTCTGACTGGCGTTTCCTTGGACGATTAGAGTGATGGATGTTCGGCAATTTTGGGCCTCAGCTTGCATACCTAATGAGCTCCACTTAATTGACTTGGCTAAGAACCATAAGTATGAAATGAATCTTTAGCCTCAATAAGAGATTTATTTTTCATTCAATTGCTTGATTATGTCAAGGTCAATGGAGCGTATGAGACAAAAAACATGCTTTGGATGTCATGAAATGCCAACTCTATATTTAGGTCAAGCACATCGGACAGTTAGTTTTGAATCAATAACTTTGCGTCTTTTTGAAAATAATAAAAAAAGCGGTATGAAAGGCCCTTCTCTTTATGAGACAAAAGTGGGTGAAGATTCAACTTGTACTCCATCAGACTCTATTGTGTGTAAAATATACTATCCGTTAATGGTAGTGGGAGCAGCCTGAATGGTGGATTAGAATAAGGTTGACGTAGATTCAACATATGGAGGCAAACAGTCTCTTAAAAGCACCTGTTACAAGATATTGCTCCAAGACTTGGGGAGAAATGTTTTGAAGGAAAGCCGTTTGTTACTTCTTCTTCCTGATATGGTAAAATTTTAAATGCTTTTATAAACATGTGTGACCATACTTAGTTATAGTTGTCATATAGATAGGGTCTACCATTACTCAAAAGCCGGCGAGCTCTAGAGTTATACCTGCACAAAAGGTGGGTCTGGCAAAGTTCAAGTTCAAAGAGGAACATTGGCCTCTTATTGTTGAAAGATTGGAAGAGTTGGATTTGATTTCCATTCTGAAGCAGGAACCATCCATAGATGACGCCATGAATAGGCTGATTTCACTTTTTGACGAGGTTTGTTTGTCCCTCAGTATCCCAGAAATGGTGTCAAAAGGGAGGTCGTTGTCTAAAATTCCAAAGGTTAGAAAGAAGTTGTTCAAAAGGAGTTGTCAGA
>CM021315.1:3324505-3358149 GCA_010645155.1 Tigriopus japonicus
ATAATATTCTAAATGACAAGTGGTTTTCGAGGGTTGTTTGTTTCAAACACGGGGCTCTTGAGATAAATGGCGCATACTTACTCAAAATTATGCAACTCGTAAAAAAGATTGTCATTGAAAAATAATAGGTACCACGTGCTTTGGGAGAATGGGGTTAGTACTGGAAATTTACCACAAGTAAGGCTAGCATAACTGAGGTTGAACCACAAGTATCCATAAGCACAAGTATTAAACTTGACCAAAGACCAAAACAAGGACCAAAATGGCAACACTGGAATCAAAACGAGTTCAAGTACCATCAGTTACTGATGGACTTTGTACTGGCAGTGTTGCCATATTTTACTGGGATATTAGGTCTGTTGCCTTTTGAGCTGTCTAGTTGTGGTAAGGTTCTTGACCCTACAGAACCAAAATGAGAAAGAAAACACATCAGCAGCAAATAAAATCAGCATAATCGGAAGTTTTTGACAGAAGCATTCAAGTTTAATAATCTCCTTTTCTGTCATAAACATTCCAAGTTTTACCCATGTATGTCTGGGTGTTTGCTTATGTGACGAGCGTTCTTACACCTCACTTATGTACAGCCCAGAATTTCCCACGACAAGGTGTTCCATGCCCTAAAAATGTGAGGCATTATTGTGTCTGGGCTGAAAACGAGGAGAAGATAGACCTTGAAAGTAGTTGCGTACAGTGAATATGCATAATTGCAGTTTTCTTATCGACAAAACATCACGACCCAACATTGACTACAAGTAGGAATGAGTATGAGTGGGATCGGTTCCTTACCTGACTCACGTTTTAGATTCGAAAACCAAGGAACCGATTAGGTGTAGAACCCGGGATCTGAGATGTTTAAATTGCTTGTTATGACTTTTAGTATTGATTATATTTTATGGTTATTCTTAGCAAAACAATATTTATTTTTGCATCTTACGCAATCATCTCCTTTCCTGAAATTGATTTAAAAAAACGAATTTCTACACAATCCCATCCGGATCCGACAGAGACAAAGTCAATCCAATCACAGTAAAAACACGGATCCGGTCCCGATACCAAGAAAAACATTCCCGACCCATCCCTATTGAGAACTCGCCTCCTCTAGACAAAAGGCAATCAAGTGTTTTTGTTCCAGTGAGGAAATTAAATTCACTTTCATTGAGCAACAATGTGTCTTTTAACCAACTTTATAATGCCTTTCACATCTTGAACTTCACTTTCGATCCCGTAAAAACCCGAGCAACCATCAGACTTTCCGTAACAATGAGGGCATTTCTAATTCCATTCCGACATGAAGGCCACGTTTCCAGTCTGACATCCCGATTGTTGGACGAGGTCTGTGGTGAGGTCCAATGGTCGTTGTTGGCACTGAGGAATAACCAAAAGGTTAGGCACTAGGAAGAATGATCGGAATGCATTCATCATCCTCAAGATGGACTGACTGCCAGAAGCACAAGGATGCTTTGTGGATTGCGCAGTAACCTTTGGAACATGGAACTTGGAGCCGATTTTGATGACAGTCTTTCCAATTGAGAGTACACCCATTATTTGATATTGAGGTGTGAAAGAAGAGGGGGAGAAACTTTTTAACATCAGGAAAAAGTTTGGATGAGATATGGAGATTATAATTGCGCAGTACGTGATTTTGTGAGGAAAGATCAACAAAAGTTTAGAAATAATCCTGGAAGGAATCAAGCGTTGAGGGATGACGTCAATTAAAGTCAATAAAAAGTCGGGTTTCCTTTCTTTTTGAAGGTAGCTGTTAATGTTGAAATAGAATGTCACGAGTGCTGATGTGTTTCGAGTTGCATTTTTGGCAGAGTTTTGCCATTTTGTTTTTTAGGGTCAAAAATCTGACCACAACTAAACTTTTCAACAGGCAATAGACCTGATCTACCATAAAGCGTGGCAGCAGTGCCAACTCGAAATCCATTTTTATAACTATTGATGGAACTCGAAATCGAACTAGTTCGAGTGTTGCCAAATTGGCCTCTCTTTAGGTCTTTTCAAAAAGTCCAATACAACCTCTCCTTTTTAACAGCGATAAACTTCCGAGTCAAAACTGGCAACACTCCTGGTTCGAAACACGTCACTAGTCAAGAGGTCTGTTGGGTATGACTTTGATAACCATCAACTTGTTCTGAATGCAAGAGTGATGTGGCCATAAGATATGTTCTTTCCCTATTAATAACTCAAGGGAATGAACATTTATGTAATAGTGCTTACCTTCTGGAAACACTCTCATGTCTTGACTCAAAAACTCAAAAATAGTTTCCTTATTGAATGTATAAGTCTGCAAATTATTTTCTTTTTCAAGTCAGGACATTTTCTGAAGATTGGAATGTGCAATTTGGCGCCCATCACTTCGACAGAGTGTCTAGACTTCCTATCAATCAAATTTACGTTTCTCCAGTCTTAAATGCACCCCCGAAAATGAAGATTCGAAAAAAATAAGATAATAATTTGCCTGGGTAGAATCTTGATTTAGTGGAAACAGAAAATTGAGAGTGATAGTGCAAGACACTGCATTTTTTTAAGTGGAAACGAAATTTCCATAACGAGTCTTTCTTGCAAAGAAGTATAAAAAGAATGTATTTTAGTTCAACTTGTATGTTAAGTTGAAATTATGAGGTCCTGTAAAAGGAAGCCATATGCAACATCAGGTTGAGTGCTTATTAATTAGCATTCCAAATATTGGCCCACTTGTAAGCTGAAGAAAGGGATGAATCATAAATCAAACAGGTTAGGGTATGTAAACTTACATAATACAACTTCTGTCTCGGATCTTGAGCAAGCTTTTCAGACGGCTATGACGCATCGCAGGCATTTAGAGTAAATGGTCCTTTGGGAAGATTGGGCATTGAGGTCATTGACAATATCGTGCTTTGAATTCTGAACGAAAACCAAGCTCAATTTTGATATTTGCTCCCGAAGAGGGAGCTACCGACCCCGGATGTGTTTTTTCGTCGCATTTCCTAAAAGTTAAAAAAAATCATATTTTTGTGTTCCTTCTAATTCAAAAAGTTCTCAGTACCCAGGGTTGAAGATTTTCTCTTGATAATTGTTATACTTGAAAAAAATCATTGCCATCGATTGCGAGAAAATTAGTGCCGTGCTGGAATCAGATAATTTGGAAAAAAGAACCTTAAGATTTGAAAGAGAAAAATCAAACATCTTAAAGTGTTTGTATTAGTTCTTCCGTCAATTACAAACCTACTTTGACAATTCATCAGCTTATCTATTATTCTTAGATCTTATCAAAGACGCAAGCAAGGTCACCTTTAAGTTGTCAGGCTGACGAAAATATGAATTAAGTGGAATCAACTCCAAATGGAACACAAGTGTAATTTTAGCCTAATTTCAGAGCTCAGAAAACAAAGTACATATTTAAATTAGTCAAGGAAAGCCGATCTTTTTGAAGTGTCTCTAATTAAGAGTAGGTCATGTATGCTTCAAGCATGCTTCATCAATTGACTCCCACACACTTTCTGGGTCTTTCTAACCTTCAGGTTTCTAAAATAACCGTAAATGAAAGACACCTACTACATAAGTAGTTATATTAGAAGGGAACGGAAGCATTTCAATTTTTCACAAGGGAAATTGTGAAATATGATGGTTTTTCCATTTTCCATGCTCAGCTGCACCTCGCGTGGTATCACATTTTAATGTGATTCTCGCTTTGCGAGCAAAGATAAAATTTAGGATTTTAATCAATTTTTAAAGGTAACATACCTCCTTCAAATTCATTTTTACATGCTTGTGCGATGCCTCTGGCGCGCGCTTTTCGGTCTCCCACGGTCTCGTTCAACAAGACTGTCTGTGGTGGGTGCAAACACCTCTCCATGGTGCTTAGGCCTTAGGCCTTTAGCGACCGCAAAGCAATCACAAAGCTGAGCACAGCAAGCCGTGCGCCAAACTCCTGCACTCTAAATAACATACGTACCAGTACTATTGCCTATAGTCTCAATGAATGAGATTTTTTATTTTGCTAAATAAAGTTAAACCCTGAATATCTTAAATAGAAAATGCTTTCAAATTTGAAAAATGATTTAAGGAAATCTATTTCTATTATAAAATATACAGCAAGATGTTGAAATGGAAAGCAAATAATTTGTCACAAGGATATAACTTTATAGGAGAAAAAATATCTCAAGGATATTGCTATGTGAGAAACTCCTTAAACTCCTTTCTTAATAGAAACCAACAAGCATTTGTGCGGCAAAGCCCACAAAATGAAGAGATATCTATCAAAAATTGTATTAATGAGGTTTTAACTGGGAGAACTTATGGAACGTTATTTTGTTTTCTGTGTTTCAAGATTCCTTCAAAAGCCTCAGTTACAGCTTGTTTTGAAAATGTGTCAATGACAGTTAGCCTGTAATTGTATTTCTTATTTTTGCTTGCTAATTCATGCATTTCCACTAGATCTGCTTGCCAAAGGTCATCGATTCCAAAAGTAATTGTTTGTCTTCGAGGATAATTCTTTCTGACTGGTTTATGTAATTCACTTGCCAATTGTGCTTGTTCATCCTTAGCACTGTGCGCCCGCAAAGCGGTTGTGTCCATTTTGTTTAAATGTATCATACTTTTAAGTACAAAACATTATGATCAAAAATAAGTATTTCAAACTTGTAAAACAAACCAAAAACAGGAGGATATGTCAAAAAATTGGATGGGCATGGACCACCATGTAAACTTGTTCGTGACCCTCTAGCACCTGCCACTCCAAGTAGAATTTTGTTATGTGGCCGTCAGGTTGTAGACAGACAAATTTTGTGTATCTATTGCAAACTATTTGACCTGGTAGGGCCGCATCCAAAGAGCACAACGACCACAACGATGGCTACAGAACGCATCGACGTTCGCCAACGAAACGGCGACGCCCACATCCTCAGGCAATACGGTCCTTTAACGAATAGCTGACTGGAAGGTCACCGTGCTAATACAGCTCCCAAAATTGAACCCTGACACAAAAAATGATCAATTTTCGAACTTCCCAATAAATATTGGACACGTTAAATCAGAAATTTTGTGTCAAAAAGCTCAAAAGTTGCACGTGTTTTCTATTTTACCGGTTCCGCTTAAAGGACTCTATAACTAAGGCAGTTGATTTTTACCTGTGGCGTAGCCTGCAGGTCTAAAGATGTTCAACGGCCTTGTTCGTGTTCGTGTTAGGATAAAGGTATTTTTCACACAAATTGCTTCGAGCTCTGTTATCCTTTGAGATAGAGCTTTTGTTATGAAGTGCAAAGTTGCTCAGAATGGTCACTTTAATATGGGTAGCGCATATTAGATTTGACCTCCGAGGCCATTTGGAGGCCGTTGCGAGGCTATCAAAACTCCAAAAATTGGTGGCTTTGTAACTTTGTTATCCTATGAGATAGAGCTTTTGTTATGAACAGGGACCACTGTACGTCAGGACGAATTACAAAAATACACACTGGGTCCAATCATTGTACTAAAATGTGAGGTTTTTGCAACAAATATATTGTTCCGTTTAATTTTTATTGTACTTATCGGACCCAGTGTGTATTTTGAAAGTAATCCTGGCTTGAGCCATCCTTGGGTATAGAGTACAAAGTTGGGCAATACTTAACCACCACAGAGTTGGCAGAGAGGAGACGCTGGGGCAGACAGGCCTAACATTTTGTTGGACAATTTTCAGGCCCCAGCTGACCTTTGGCTGTGACGTTTCCCAAGCAGTTGTGCCCAAACAAGTTCGTTTCGTTTGTAGGGTTGAAGTAGGGGTGGGCGAGAAGCCGGTATCGGTGCCAAGGTGTTGACACCAAGTTTTTGGGCTTTCGGTGTCAGCATCAACACCAGGTCTCTGGTGCCGACATTTTAAGGCTTCAAGAGTTTTTGAAAAACGTACTGCCCGCCCAAAAACTTGATCCCAATTTGATTGTAAATGTGAATGACTAAACAAAATCCAATATCATTAATTTTTGTTCCATCATAAAAATAAACGCTTACCAAACTCCAAAAACAGACTTGCAAAGCAAGAAAATCACACACCCAGCTAGGGTATTGTAAAATGTAAGCTTATTTTCCCTCTCTCCAATTTATGTTGAACTGACATGAACTTAAATGTCTTTAGAATGGGTAGGTCTGGCAAAACTGGTGCTCCATATTACAGTCCAGAAGGGCACATTTTGTTTGACTTAATTATAAGGAACACGCTATTGGTGTCAATGTCGACACCACGACATTGATGGGCAACTTCAACACAGGTGTCGGTGTCGGCGTGGGTGTCAACCTTGTGGTGTTGGTGTCGGAGTCGAGGGCAAAATTGCCGCTGTCACCCATCCCTAGGTTGAAGTCAGGGTCACTTGTTGTTTGTTTGGGCACAACTTAAGTAATAATCTTCGGAAATATCAAGTTTTCACCTGCAACCTTGGCTCTTCAACAGCTGTAACTCATCCACCAAAAATTTCCGTATATCTGCCCTGTGTTTACCACTGTCAATGACGGACAGGGTCAAAAAAGGAAGGAAGATGGAGAAGACCGGCAAGAAGCCACGAAAAGGAAAGACAGGGTGACGGTCTAATCTCGAAATAAGAATTTTCAAATGCTTAACATCTAGCCCACAGGGCTAGGGCCCTGCAGGTTTAGAGCTTAGGGCCCCGCAAGTTTAGAGCTTAGGGCCCCGCAGGTTTAGAGCTTAGGGCCCCGCAGGTTTAGAGCTTAGGGCCCCGCAGGTTTAGAGCTTAGGGCCCGCAGGTTTAGAGCTTAGGGCCCTGCAGGTTTAGAGCTTAGGGCCCGCAGGTTTAGAGCTTAGGGCCCTGCAGGTTTAGAGCTTAGGGCCCTGCAGGTTTAGAGCTTAGGGCCCCACAGGTTTAGAGCTTAGGGCCCCGCAGGTTTAGAGATTAGGGCCCCGCAGGTTAAGAGCTTAGGGCCCTGCAGGTTTAGAGCTTAGGGCCCTGTATGGTTAGGGGATCTCCATAGGGGATCATTTGTCGTGACAGTTGGGTTAGGTTAGGTAAGGTTAAGTTTAAAAACAAGTTCATCATTGTTTTGAAATTGTCTGCTTCTCAGCATTTTTGGCCACACTTTTACGTGGAGAAGTGACGAGTTCTCATTCTTTCTTCTTCTCCCTTGTTGACCCTGTCCGCCGTTGACCGAGGTAACAAATTACCAGCCGCAGGTCTTGAGGTCTCTTAATCTTGTTACTAGTGATGTGACCTGGGCAAGTAATGAGTCATCACAGACACCCAAGAACAAGTTGTTGACAAGCATTACTTGGGCAATACACCAATACACTTAGCAAGCTCAAGGAACATTGGAAGATGCAGTTGCCGGCAGTGGCTTTTGGAAGAGTTAAGATACTTGCAGTGTGACTTAGAAGAAAAAAATGTCAAGTTGCACTTTCGATGATCTTTTGACCTTAATAATTTGGCAATAAATAGTGGAAGTGATACAAAAAATATTTCAATTTGGATAGCTATTGCAAAACCATGGTTTTTTCGTTTCGGTTCTAGGCCACACATGAATGCACTTTGGAGGCTAATCAAGACCGAGATTTAGAAGTCACACTTCCAGAACAATCTCGTTTACTCAGAGTTGCCGGCATGAAAAAGTAAAATGCCAAATATTTTTTTTGTATTCTCGAAATCTTTTGTATTTCCCCATGTGAGAGAATTGAAGTTTGTAATTTTCTTAAAAATACATCCTTTCAAAGGTATGGGCCCTATTTAGCTGAATCAGCCTAGTTTAGTGAAATTCGGATAGCAAGTTTATTCTTCGTTTATAGCAAATTTGGCAAACCTGTTAGCTGGGAAAAGTACTTGTACAAACACCCAAGCTATGCCAAGCTTCAGCAAGCCCAAGCACTGTGCCAGTACAGCTTGCCCAATCTCTTGTTTGCCCCCCATCACTACTTCTTACAAATTTTTTTATGTTGTTGAAATGTGATGCCACGCGAGGCGCAGCTGAGCATGGAAAATGAAAAAACCATGATATTTCACAAGGGGGATCCCTTGTGAAAAATAGAAATGCTCCCGTTCTCTTCTAAACTAACTACTTACGTAGTACTGATAGGATTTAATCTGTTCAAAATTTTAGGACTACTATTAATTAATTGACAACCCCACAACCCCAAACTTGAGTCTAGTGGATAGATCGCCTTGAACGGCGCAACACGAACCCAGAATGGGCCCCGACGCGTACCTGCAATCGCTTGAATTACGTGACATTGACATTATAAAAATTATCCAATGTGTATTAAAAAAACAAGCAATAAAGATTATTATTATTATTATTTTGCCATCTGGGTGCAAAAGATCTTTGCTGAATCTTGATAGCCTCCAAAAACTCATTTTGGTTATTCTCTTTGACCAAATCAGGAACCACTGTACTTCAGGACGGATTTCTAAAATACACACTAGTCAATAGGTCCCATCATTGTACTAAAATGTGAGGTTTTTGCAACAAATATATTGTTCCGTTAAATATTCATTGTACTAATCGGACCCAGTGTGTATTTTGAAGATAATCTTGGCTCGAGCCATCTTGACCAAACGCATCTTTCATCAAAGATACAATGTGAAGTTTTACGTGAATTGGCAGTCACAATGAAGTAGTACACGCTAAAATAATTTAGTACATTGAAAACCAGGTTGAACTCCATCAGTACTATATAGTACCCGGTAGATGTTTAGTCAAAACTTTAGTTAAATAATGTCTGGATATAAGCCTAAAACACGCTTGAGATCAATTTTATAAGCATGCTTGACGCACACAAAGCATACGAGGTATAATGTTTCCAAGACTGTTTTCCTAGCGTAAAGATGCCAGTTTTAACTAAAAAATGAATATAATACGCTTTATCTTCTTTTTTGCAGAACAAGATATTGATCGCTAAATTCAGCCGTGTTCTTGAGGTTATGGGCTACTCACTCTCGTTCCTGGTTCTCTTGTTCGCTCTAATCACATTCTGCTACTTTCGGTAAGACATCAAAGCCTTTTCCATTTTCCATGACCAAGACCAACGAACCCTCTGCCAAAGCCTACAAGATCGTCGAAAAAGACTCATATAGTAGGCCTTTGTTTGGAACCCTAGAAAACCCAATCTAGGGAGACCTTTTTCATGTATCCTGCACCTGAATTAGGAAAGCACAATAGTCCTTGATTACCAAGAAGATTTGTCAAGGATGCCATTGAACAAGACACCGCCCACATACTTGCTTCATTTTCCAACAAATCAATGAAACCTCCGAAGGCAGATATTTTCTTCAGGATTGACCTTTGAGAATTACATTAAACATATCAAAACTGACGGCTAGCATCACGTTTAAAGTCACTTCAAGAGAGAAGGGGACTAACCCACATAAACACGTGGGTTTTTAGGCAAAGCTTTCGAGTTAAGAGATACGATTTATATAGAGAACCATTGTCTTTAAAGTTACTTATTTAACAAAATCAAATTCCTCGTTAAATGTTCTTTAAGAAACTTCTAATCAAATAATTTTCAGAATGAATTCACTGAACGAAAAATGAAAATTGTAGAAAATTTTTGAGGTGTAACTTTTCTTACCTTTTTTGCTTACTGAGTTTGATTTTATGTATCGTTATTCAATTCTACTAATTTTTCTTGTTTCACAAAAGCCCATCAACTTGTTAATACAAAATTGATGAAACGAAACAGCAGACCATGTCCTTAACTCGGAAATGGTTCATCTCACAAAAATGTAAGAGGCTCAAAAGGACGTGGCAGATAACAATTCTTAAGATACACATGGTTTTATTCCTTTTATGTCGCCTTCTTTTTGATTTTAGCCAAATTTCAGAGGGGAAAAAGTCGGAGTCATGAAAGCTCTGTTTTGAGAAATGAACCTTCACGGGAATAATCGTCGTCGCTTAAATATTGAACTTGGGTGAAATTTATTTTTCTAACTCTTCAAGCCAAGAGTTTGGCCAATCATATCCAATGAAAGTGAGGATCATATCTGGTTTCATTCATGAGTTATAGACGTTATCATTAGGTGTTCCGTTGCTTTTGAAACACACGGTACAAGTCGATTTTCGTTGAAACGATGAACAGATTTTGCAAAATACTCTTTCATGTTATCTGATTGTAATATATACTGTAGATATTGTCTCGTGATTGTACGACCAACCTAAATTGGGAACACTGAAATGGGTCAATGAGTGTTTTATCTGTTTGATGACTCTACTTCTTCCGTCTACTTTCTTCTTTTATATGGACCAATAATATCAGAGCAAACTCCTCGAACTCATGTAAAAGTTACCTTTTCATAGCACATATCAGCCTAGACGAGGAGTTCTCAGACAGAAAAAGAACAGGTTTGCTCTTTTTTCCAATAGGAATCATAACTATATTTGCAAGTAATCCCTTACCAGGACTCACTCAGACACATGAAATTAGTTGATATTGGCATCCTTGGAACTAAAGATGACTTGCAAAAAGACCAAACGATTTCTTTTCGGAAAAAATAGGCAAAATTGGTAGTTGCAGGAGTTCGTACATTCAGCCCGAAGTTTGGTTTCAACTGAAGCTGTAGAGCCAGTATTCAAAGGAAATGCCTGCATTGCTTCTGGTTTTTTAAACCGTTTGACGTAAAAAAATAGGCCAATATTGGTTATTCAACTTTTTTTGTAAATTCTAAACGAAAGTTTGAGAATATCGCTGAAGAGCCATTTGTTCGCATGGTCATTCTTCAGAAAAATTGTACCAAGGTTCTTGTTAAATAATCTATGCTAAGTTTGGATTTAACCGGCCTTTGCTATAAAGTTCAAGGCAAAATATCTTGAACGCAATGAAGGTTACTATTCGACTTTCCAGTAACAATAAATAACTGTTTTACAAGACATGCTCTCATCGGCTCCAAATGGAGTCATGATTGAAGAAACACCGATCCAAATGTCATCTCTGGACATTGAGGTTCCTCTTGAAATGGATGTAAAGCAGGTCTGAACCAAAGTACTCTCGCATGCTTGATTTTGTGATCCCTTTCAAGGTCAAAGGTGCAGAAGTAATGACCTTTGAGCATGGCAATGACTCAAATGACTCAGCATGAAATCGTCTACGGATGTGCCCTCAAACGGCCTTTCCTGCTTCAATCAGGGTGGGTTTAATGGCTCTTGTTAGTGTTGAGCGATGGAAGTACAGATTGGCCTCAGCCATTGCCATAAAAGACAAAAGGTCTTTTCCAAGTCCGATGTGTTTTGTCATCCTCAGAAATGGATAGAAGCAAAGCAACGAGAAAATCAACGAGGGTTTCAGTGGTTCAGTATTCCCTGAGGGGTTGAACTTACTTGTAACGTTTGAAAAGAAAGAGTTTGAAGCGCTCGAAATAAATACTGAAATGTTCTCGTTTTCGTATATTCTGATCGAATGCCAAATTTCAATTTGAGATAATTATCGGAAACCAGTTTGTGAGCAAAGCGTTAATTGGGAGACTTGAGAGACGATAATTGAGAGGCGCCACAAGTTCAAGGGAGGAGAAGACTTGAAGGCTCAGTTAGAGCTAATATATAATGAGGAGAGTATCGATACCCCGGCATTGGTTTGTTCTAACTTATCACTAAGTGTCCACATATTGTTGGAGAAGAAAAGAGAAAGGAAAACAATCATCCAAGGAAGCCAGAGTGGCCACGTGTACTAGCGCGTTCTTAAAAGTGCCGAGAGTCAGTGCTTCCCCAGACGGCATAGGTTCGAATCCTGTTGGCGGTCGGATTGGACTTGTTGGGAGAAATCCTTTAATAAGGAAGCCAGAGTGGCCGCGCGTACTAATGCGTTCTTATAAGAGCCGAATGTAAGTGCTTCCCCAGACGGCGTAGGTTCGAATCCTGTTGAAGATCGGATTGAAGCTGTCTGGAGAAATCCTTGTTTACAGGGTATTGCATTCCTTGTAGCGGTAGTAGAAAATCCGCAACAAAATAAAAAGAAAAAAAAATAAGACTATTTTTCAATTGTTAGTTGCCAAGGTTGAACCCTGGCCAGTGTAACCAACCATCAAATCATTTAATTTTCCAATTTGAGTTTTAGCTCAATCGACTGCCGCGGTGAAAAGTTATGTCTAGGGCTGAATATTTTAGGTTAACTTTGTAGACAAATTATGACATAAATAGGTTGCCCAAAATCAGGTTTTAGGTTTTTTTTAGGTTGACTAAATAACACGCTTTACAAACTCTTCAGACCAAAGTCAGCATTTTTTTTATTGTTTTAGCGCAGTTTACTCTTTGCAAGAGTAAAAGTGGTTGAGTAGAGACAGAGGCAGCGAAAAATTTATCTGTTTTGGGGGATAGTGGCAGAAAATGGCAGGAAAGAAAAGTTTGTGACAGTGATGTTTGTTAAGTGGCAGATTATAGTATAAAGTTAAAAAATCGACCAAAAACCGAGAATGTAAATTTTCACGTTAAAAACGAGATCCGATTTTTTTCGATCTAAAAACCGAGATCCAAAAAGTTTTCTATCTAAAACAACGAGAAGTAAAATTTTCGACCTAAAAAAAGAGATCCAAAATGTTCGACCTAAAAAAGAGATCCAAAATTTTCGATCTAAAACAACGTGATCCATAATTTACGATCTAAAACAATGAGGTCCAAAATTTTCGATCTAAAACAACGAGATCTAAAATTTTCGCCTTTAGAAAAGGGATCCAAAATTTTCGATATAAAAAACGACATCTAAAAAAACGACATCAAAAATTTTCGACCCATAACAACGAGATTTAAAATTTTCGACCTAAAACCGATATGAAATAATTGAAAACGAGAAAATTATCGCTCAAAAGTGGCATGATATGGCGGAATGTGACCTCAAAAATGGCAGTGAGCCCCCTTAATTACCAGTATTTCAAACGACAATTGTGAATGTCGGCCTGAAACCAAGTGCTAACGCTGATTTGGAATGTGGGGGGGGGGATGAAAAGCAGTGAGTTCTCACTCTATTCTTCCCTTGTTCCATTTTCAAAGACAATGGGGTAAGGAATCTTATTCTGCAAATGACTTTGGGCTAAGAAAAAAGTTATTATTAGGTTGAAAACTCGGTTTTAGGTAAAAATTGCCCAAAAAAGGGGTTTTAGGTTAAAACCTAGGTTTTTATGTAAAACCTAAAATATTCAGCCCTAGTTATGTCTTTTCAAAGTTTTGTACACAATAGCATAAATAAGTTTGCCCTTTTGTGTTAACACAATTATTAAAAGAAGGCTCATTTCTTTTGTGTAGAGTTATGTCGTGAGCTTTGAGAGAGACTCTTGACTGATGTTCGATTGAGTTGAAAATTAAAGCATGTAGTCCAGGGGTCGGCAACCGGTGGGCTGCGGCCCACATGTGAGCCCAAGGGTAGCCTTGGGTGGGCCCAGGAGCTATGGGGAAAGTCCTAAATTGTTGGTCCGCGAGACATCCATAGTACTGCACTCGTGGGCCCAAAGCTCTTTGATTGTTAATTTGTGGGCCCCTAAACCTACCAACGTTTGTTTGGTGGGCCTCTGACATGTAACCAAATTTTTGGACCTTGACCCAAAAGTGGTTGCCGACCCCTGATGTAGTCCATCTAACAAAGGAAAGTTCATTTGCACAAAACACTTTGTCCCTCGATTTGTTATCATGGAATCAACAGCTGAATTCTTTCAGCTATTCTGTTCCCATGTTTTTTCTAGTTGTGGGACAAAAGTATCGCAAATGGGTTTCTTTCCTTACGACTTTTGTTACTCACGAGTACAAATCAATTATGCCGTTTGATGTCACAATCAGGGGAGGTCTTCTGCTGCATGTCTAAAACATTCTCAAGTCTATCAATCCTTTTCCGATTGGCAACTTTGGAATATTGCTAGGATTAGTATCTTGGTTTTCTTTAAATCAACTTTCGATCTAGAGATCGAATGAAAAGGGTATTTAAACCCATTTGTGGTTAATGCAGATCCTGCCTCTCAACATTCGATGCATTGCTTTCTTGTTGTGTGAATGTGACCGAATCAAGCTTGGTTCAGCCTCCAAGAAGAGTAATGGTCTTATACTGAAGGTCTCCTGTAGCTTCCCTTTTGAACGCCCACAATAAATGGATTCACCAAGACAAGGATGGTTGATGGTCTGGATGAAGAGAACATTGCATGTTGTTTCCATGCCATACTCCACTGAACCAATAATCTCGAGGTCCAGGATTAGAATTGTGTTAGTGATACTAGAACGGCTTGGAACCAAACAAGGTCCATTTGGTATTCCGTAAGACAATGTAAATAACTTCAGATTCCCCGCATCTACCCCAGTTTCCCAATAATCTCGAGCTTCGTGCATTTATAGGTGGGTTTCTTTTCCATCACTGGTTGGGGAGAGTTTGGTATGATTTTTCGCATCAACTTTCCCAGAATGTTGATTTTACGTGTTGAAGTGAAGCTTAACATTCGGATTACGTTCATCCATTTCATACAAACCTCCAGATATGCGATTCATTGGGCAACAACTGTTTGGGAGATCACAATACTAATATAGCCCCAAAAATTGCGCCCTGACACAAAAGTTTGACCTGTTCTTGAACTTCTCAGAACGCACTGGATAAATCAAGAATAACTTGAATAACTATATATTAAGTTCATTAACTTGCAAAATTACTTAATAATTCAGTCTGAAATGTGGTTTCCTCTCTAAATTTGGCCATTTTTGCGAATCATGAACAAACTGTTTCGAGAAATTCAGATTTAAGCATCGTTCCTATATACCTGTACTGCATTTTGGACATACTCAGGGAAATAATTGTCGGAACTGTTCTGGCAACCTTTGGTCAGCTGTCTGTGAAAATTGTTCTCCATAATAAGCAAGTATCTCGCATCTATAGATATCTGTGACTGGAAACGGCAGAACATAATATTTTTGTCACAATGCTTAGAGGTTGCGCATATTTTCTATTTTGTTGGTTGCGCTTAAAGGACTCTATAGCCAAAAATGATTGCCTTTCTTTGGTTGTACATTCCACCGAACCGTTGAACTAAGAAAAAATATGAATGAATGAGTCAAGGTAAAGAAAAGGACGGTTTTCAAAGGGCCCTTTGATAAAAACAGACAATGTAAGTTCGTACCTTCAAGTGTATTTTTCTCCACATTTTCAGGAAGCTTCGCAAGCATAAAGTGACAAGGATACACATGAACCTATTTGCCTCGATGATCCTGCAATGCTTCATCCGACTTATCATCTACATTGACCAGTTTGTTGTTAGAGAAGATGGATTCACCATCACGGGGGCGTCCAACGTGTCAATGAAAGGCATTGATAACACGGTAAGGTTTAGTCATTGAGTGATTAGCTTGTTCACGGATTCCAAGGGGGATAATTCGAAACACGCGTTTTTTGTGTAGGGGCATTTTATTTTATTTGGATCATGGAACTAAACACGTACAAACGTAAAAGATAACCTGAGATTAAATTCAAGTCAGTCGGAAGCGATGGAAAATCGAACTCAATCTTTAAGCTCGTGTTGTCATATTGTTCCTTGCGGAAGTTTTGGGTCAAAAAGCTTAAGCTTTTAACCGTTTAAGCTAAACTTTTCCTTTTCAAAAAGTATAAATCGTTGGTTTGCATGTCAACATTTGATATTTTGTAGAGAATACCAAAATCAAGTCTGAGCAACGGTCCCCAAGAAAAGACTCGAGCTTATGTATTTCAACCACAACTCATGATTCGAGAGTACACTTAAAGATCGTTAATCTCTAGGGTCTCATGTTAACACATAATATCTCTTCTAGAATACACCAAAATCAAGTCAAATTTGAGTATATACTCTACGAACGTTAATCTGACTTGATTTTGATATAATCTGAACATAAATCTCATATGCGTTAACATGTGACATGATTTTAGTACACTCAAAATAATCTTATATGCGTCAATGGGCCGCATGTTAACGCAGACAAACTTGTTTTGAGTAGGGATCTGCAACCTGTGGGCCCATGCCAACATGTGGCCCATGGGTGGTAGTTGGTGGGCCATAGGCAAGGGATAAAACTGTGGGCCCGCGAGACATCCATTGAACTGTACTGGTGGGCCCAAAGCCCTTTGATCGCTAATTTGTGGGCCCCTGGACCTACCAGTCTGTTTGGTGGGCCCCTAAAAACACATAACCAAGTTTGGTAATGGTGACGATGTGAGGTCCGGACGAAAGAACAACAAAGCAGCGTCACCAGATATTTGAAAATCAGTAATTTCAAGTTAAATAATGGCAAATGCCAATTTGCAGAAAATATTTACCTTTCATTTGAAATATGTTCCACTTTCAAAATAGAAAGAAAAATATCCTAAGATATTGCCCATAGGAAAATTTTCATTGTTCAAACAAGAATTTTTGATCTGAATTTCACTCTTGCAAGTAGTCTATCTAGAACAGAGGTAAGCAACCAGTGGGCCCAAGAGTGGTCTTTGGTGGGCCCAGGAGCTATGGGGCAAGTCCAAAATAGTGGGCCCGCGAGACATCCACAGTACTGTACTCGTAGCAAAAAGTACAAGTAAAAAAAACCAAAGCACTTTGATTGTTAATTTGTGGGCCCTGAACCTACCAACGTCTGTTTTATGGGCCCCTGTTAACATGTAATCAAATTTGGTGGGCCTTGACCCAAAATTGGTTGCCAACCACTCATCTACAACATAAATGCCAAAGCATGACACTAACATAATTTGCTTCAGAATTGCCGAATCTGACCCTCTTTTTGATGTTTTTTGGCATGATTGGTTCGTAAAGTTCTGCTAACACTGGTTTGCACTTTCGACATCGCCACCATTACCCCAAATTTACAGGGCTTTGACCCAAAACTGTTTGCCGACCCCTGGTTTAGAGGATTACAATGTCCTCGAGTAAACACTCGTCCCAGCTACTAGGCCGCATGTTAGCGCATTTAATTCGAAAAGCGAGAGTATAGCAAAATCAAGTCAGATTAACGATCGTCGAGTATTTACTTACCCAGGCTCCTGTGTTTGCAACAGAGTAGCTCTCGAGAGTATACTGTATACTCGAGGCCTGTTAATCTGACTTGATTTTTCTATGCTCTTGCTTTTTGAATGAGGTGCGTTTACATGCAGTCTACTGTGTTTCAAATCAGTGATGACTTGAGAGTATACCTAAGGATCGTTAGTTTGACTTGAAGTTGATAAATGATATTGAAGTAGTGTTTTCAGGAATTAGAGTCCCATACCAAATCAACAATCATTCGTGACACAACACGTTTGTTATGAAATTTTGCTAATACCAATTGAAGAAAAAGGTTTGAAGTATATTAAGCCAAAGAATTTTTAAAATCTATTGACTCTTTATAAAACTATGATTTTGTTTTCAAGAAAGACTCCCTACTTAAGGGATGCACGCTCCATTGTCAAAAAATATCCCTACTTTGAGCGCCTATGAAAAGGACTAATATTGTTGCAATTCATTTGACAACGGAAACAAAGTGTAAGGTATAAACCCCTACTTTTTACGTTATGTGGATCTCAAATTAATTTCGTCGACTCCTTTTTTCATAATTTACCATAACAGTTTTGGGGACTCCACTTCACTTGACCGTTAATCAAACTTAATTTTGATATACTCGAGCTATTTGAATTAGTGCACTAAATATGCGACCAATAGACCCTTAGGCTCAATACGGTCATCTATGTCAATTTATCAAACCTCATTTCAAATTAAGCCAAAATCTGAGTAAGGCAAAAGTTCCTATCAGGTTTTCCTGGTACGTGTTTTATGGAAAACTGCTGAGGACAAATTATTACTAA
This sequence comes from Tigriopus japonicus, assembly GCA_010645155.1. Lineage (NCBI taxonomy): Eukaryota > Metazoa > Arthropoda > Copepoda > Harpacticoida > Harpacticidae > Tigriopus > Tigriopus japonicus. The sequence goes on from CM021315.1 coordinate 3,342,216, forward strand.
AAGCGTTGCACATTTGAAATGGGACACATTACATTTATGCAATGGGAATATTCGAGCTGCTTTCCTCTCACTGTTTGCCAAACATTCATTGCCCATATTTTTGCAATTCCAAATACCTTTTAATCTCATTTTCTCGAATATAAACACCCTCTTTTCAATTCAACAAGAGCCTTCAAAATTGTAAATCTTTCTTCTTGATTTGAATCACATTTATTGTAATAAATACTCAGGGGGGGGAGCTTCAAAACGGTCTCATTCTGCGAGGTTGAGTTTATGCACATAAAAAAATACTTTCTAGATGGCTTGTGATGACCTAAAAGCATATCCACACTTTGCGTTGACTATTTCTTTCGTGTTTTTTAAAGTATTCATACCGCATGATTCTAATCCTTAAAGAAGTGTATAATCTTACCTCAAGGTTAAGAATAAAGTCATTTCACAACTGTTGTGAGCTAAACGAATGTCTTTCTCTGTTTTTTTTTTGTATGGATCATCTAGCCCTTCCTGTGCCAAACTTTCTACACGCTCATTGAATACGGCAAGACGGCCATGTTTTTGTGGATGTTCATAGAAGGAGTGATTCTGTACCACATGACCACTGTGGCATACTCACGGGGACCGGCAAATCAAAATGTTTTCTACTTCTGTGGTTGGCGTAAGTATCTACTACAACGAAACTTTTCCTTTGGACCTTTCCCAATATCGTTCAAAATGTAAGTTTACCATTGTACTTTAGGACGTTTTTGAGAAATAAAACTTCGGGCCGATCATTGTTCTAAATTGAGAGCTTTTTGCATTAAAAAAATTGTTCCGAGGGATTTTCTTTGTAACCTTTGGACCTAGACCGGAGTTTTGAAAGGGATCATTTCTTGCTTAAATCATCTTTGCTTAATCATTAGGGTTTGGATAAAGCCGTTTCACTTTGGTCGAAAGTAGAGAACGCAATTTTGGATTACGTTCATTCTCCTTGCTGAAACGTTGCATACACAAGAAGTTTATTAAAAGACCTTGATTTTGACGTATTGATTCACGTACAGAACAACAGTGAACAAATGAGAAAAAGCTCTCTTTCTCTCAAGTTTGTTCTCCTTTAATGCGACGTTATTTGGAAAGGAAGGCCAATTACTAGGTCTTATTTCCCCAAGGAAGCGGTCTTATAAGGACCCCCATGTGGTTTTATCCTTTCCTTTGATATGGTTGAATTTTTGTTAAAATTGCGTCATGCTTGGTAATTGATCTCTCTTTGCAGTTATACCAATACCTTTGACCTTGATTTGGGCCTTCACAGCCTTTGACAAAAGCGACGGATCTCATTGTGGACAAGGCTACTCACTTCAACCAAACTACTGGATTTTGGAAGGACCTCGCGTGTTTTTCATCTTGGTATGTTAAAGATGACTCTTTGGAGGGCATTTTTCACATCATCACTAGCTGGCAGTTGTTCCAAATTTGCATTGGAAAATCCTTTCAAACTTCAAAGGACCATATGAATAGATGTACGCCGTTGGTCTGCTATTCGCAAACCCACCGATGGCAATGTCAGAAACTCTAAATTGATACTTTTTCTACAGACCGATACATCTTTGATGTTGAGTATAAGAAAGCAATGTTTAACTTGTATTCATGATTTCAGCTCAATGTTCTGATCCTTATGAATGTCTCCAGAGTGTTATTCATGCACCTCCAAGGCAACGAGGAATCAACTGATGTCAATCAGATAAGGTAATATCGAGTTAATCCACTGCAAAGGTCACATTCGGTACCGCTTCGTAATTCTTATTAGAGCCTCAGGGAATTAGAAAACTTGGTCAATTTCGAATCGAACGACATTTCTCATATTTTCAAATGAGATTGCTTGTAAGTTGATTGAGACGAGTATTGTAAAGTTCGTTTGCATTTCTAGTTAAAACAGTGCAGTTTGAGATGACATTTTGCTGAAACTTTTTTTGCATTCTCAGATCTGCCTTTCTTTTAACTTTAAATTGGGATTCGTGCCTTTGGTCCAAGCATTTGTGGAATACCTACATTTACTGAATAGGTTGCTAGAAAAAGCGTAGAAATTTCCCTTTATTGTTTTTTTATGGTGAAGGAACGTTTTACCCAAACTTTCCGCAACCTAATAAACTATATCGAAAATGTCCCAAAAATACGTGTCACACTTGGTAACCTCGTTAGGATACAAAATAGAAGCCGGTAATCCCTAACCAAAGGAAACCTCGGCTAAGAGGGTATTTACTGTCATCGACCTAAATTTGCTTTCATTGGTTCCACTGTCTGTAACGAGTGTCACGTCCCTCTAAAGAAAGTTCCACAATACACATTTTTTCCAATATTGTGGTCGTCAGAAGGCTGTCCATAATGGTTTCAAGTAGCCTTGTGTTCATTTGGGCGTATTGGTTATGGAGATGAGGAGGGGAGTTGATTGATGGGGGATCTGTCTCTAATTGACAACGAAATGACTGAACTCGCTTCTGGACAAGCATGTCGAGATCAATTTACTCATCCAGATGCGATCTTTCAGATCTTTGCTTGTATGATAGCAACCATTTTGGTTATCCGCTCTTTAATCCCAAATCAAACTCTTTGTTCTTTTCAGAAAATCCCTTAAATCCTTGTTGTTCCTCCTTCCGCTTCTTGGGATTACTAATGTCCTCCATCATCTTTGGCCCAACCCATTGAGAGGATCGTGGATCTCGTTCGCCATTTGGAGTATCCTCACTCATTTCCTTTATTCTTTTCAAGGCATCTTTGTGGCTTGTGTTTATTTTCTTTTTGATAAGAAGGTGAGCTTTCAAAATATGATACCGATGTTTCATGACGCCATTGAAGACGTCTATAAAAATGGATAGTAATTTGGTTAAAAGATTGATGTCGAGTTCGAAGAAAAGCAAAAACATTCCAGATCTTTCATTGTTTTTTACTTTTTAACGCAAGGTCATATTTCGAAATAACGCTCTTGAACAGCAAACGTTTGAACAATTCTAAAACAAGCTTTAATTAAATTAAAGGGCAATTCCTTATCCGAATTGGTACAATATAAGAAACTCAAGTTGTACTGCGAACTTTGTGGTCCATGATATGGACACAAGTACTACGAAATTCCGTTTTCTAAAGATCAAAGCCTTCTTTTTCTCTCCAAGTCAACATTTGCAAGGATGTCAAAAAGAATGTATATGTGTTGATTTTGGTCGTCAATCAACGACTTGTTTAGGTTGTGCTAAAAGTATGTAACATTTCTTTGATATCTCAATATTCTGATTCTGAATGGCCTTTGATAAGGTTTATCCAAAGATGAATAAAAATTATATTATTTTATGAAAAATCTCAAAATCTCTCATGAGATTGGATGGAGAGCGGGTCGCTTTTTTGAATAGTTAATTTCTGTGATATTTGTATTGTTTTCGGTCCATTTCACATTTAACCGTGTTAATAAGGTTAGAAGGATGAACTGTTATAAAAATTGTGTTTTTTCAAATATTGACATTCATTGGGGGGCTCAAGCTGCTTTGTAACGAATTTTACACCAATGGGAGATTTCTCGTTTCAAGAGTTCATCCCTATGTTTAAGGAATATTAAGATCTGCCAATGCAATCTCTATTTTTCATTTCAATATTTTGACAGAAAATAATTACATATCATTTTGGATCCGCCTTCAATTTAATTGGAAAAAGACTGGATGACGAATTTTGAAGCCCTCAAAAGTTTTCAGTCCAGTTTATTGGAATAGAAAAGGTAGAATAGATAACACTGAAATCTACAACCTCCAAATAGTCTAAATCAGGGGTCGGCAATCGTTTTAGGCCAAGGCCCACCAATTTGACTACGTGTTGTGCAGGGCCCACCAAACAGACGTTGGTAGGTCAAGGGGCCAAAAATTAAAGATCAAGTACCTTTAGGCCCACGTACACAGTACTATGGATGGCTCGCGGGCCCACTATTTGGGACTTTCCCCAAAGTGCCTGGGCCCACCAACGACCACCCTCAGGCCCACATGTGGGCCGCAGCCCACCGGTTACCAACCCCTGGTCTAAATGTTCTTAAACCCTGCCCGATGTTGATTTTGGATTTTTTAACCTACTTAGTTCTCTCTTTCCAGGTCAAGACCACCTTATACACGTTTTGGATCCTGAAGGTCACTTTGCGAGATCGGGCCGGATCTCATTCTATGGTGGCCCCAGATCGCCGCCAAAACCTAAGTGAAGGACAAAATCCAGCTGCCACTCCAGGCACCACTGTAGGTGTTGTGATGAATGGGCCAGTGTCTTCCCATCTTAATGGGAAACCTCGCGAGAAGGCCCACATTGAAGGCAACCTCATTCCGATGACAGCGAACTCTGTGACCTGTTTAAAGAACAACGCCAAAGCAAACAAAAGCTCTCCTAAGCGCAGGGCCACTATTTTGAGGACGGTGGAGCCAAAAGTCAAGAAAAGATCCTCGATCACCACCTTGAAACCACCGGCAAGAATGCTAAGCTCGTTTCGTGTTTGAAATTACAATGTCGCAAAGAGAACCAATGGAGTCAAAAGGCAGAGGATAAGGATAAAACGCTAATTGTTCCAAGTTGAGTCGGGACAACATTATTAATCAATTTGGCTTGGTTTTATGACTTTTTAAAAGTCATTGCATTTTTGCCGTTTACTCTTTTGGGCGAGACCAGCGCCTTTTTAATGAGGTGGTTTTGGCGTGAAACTCCAACCAAGACACTCTACGCATCTCTTTGTTCCCTTCGACAAGACTAAAAAAGGCGGGAAAGTGGCCAAAACTGAGGTCGAAGCAGAATTCATGGCAATGTAAGACTTTGCGTATGAACAAATACATCTGCTCGGGCCAAGAATAATCGAGAACCTTGTGGTGTGATAGGCCCTTGACGATTCCCTCCTGTCAAAGTATCCCTGTACCTAAATGATGTCAAAATAAAATTCGGAGATTGTGCGTACTCGAAGAATTACTATTTGATTGATGGTTTTTTTACGCGCATGTCAATAATCTGTCTAAATTTGTGAACAAATAAAGACTTCTTTAAGAACCTGTGAAACGTTTGAAGGTGTCCTTTTAAGAAAGTTGCAGGAAAGTGACACATCGAATTGTACAAAGTAACGGATTGGCCTCTACTATATTGATGTTCCTGGAGACAATCAAATCCGAGCGTCAGAGGTTTGCTTTGCAAGATTTCTTTGCAAGTTTAAGAGTTGACCTAAATCTTAAAAAGTTTTGAACATTCATTTCTCGTGATACGTTTTTATCAGGATTGATTTTCAACGAAATAAGATTATCAAACGGGCTCATAACTTGATTTCCCAATCGATTCCCAAAATGACTTAATTTACTTGAAAGGGAACATCTTACCACAATTGTTTTCTGACAAAGTTGGGTTAAATATTCAAAAAAATATTTCTGCGCATAGATGCAACTATTCAAAAATGTAATAGATAACAATCTCATCGTTTACAAAATATTTTTGAATTTCTATTTGCGGATTTTTTGTGTTCTCCTACAATGGGTGAAATCTCTTAAACCTAAATGACTAATGCAAGGGTCGGCAACTAGTAGACTGCGGCCTACGTGTGGGCCCTTGAGTGGTTTTTGGTGGCCCCGGAAGCTACGGGAAAAGTCCAAAATAGTGGGCCGAAGAGCCATCCATAGTACAGTCGAATCTCATTTTAAGAAACTTTTCTGCCAGCGCCAAAATGTTTCTTATATTGAGATTTTTCTTATATCGAGACTCAAGAAAATTGGCTTAAGAAACGATAAAAAATACAAGGAAACTAGGAGTTTACCTCACCTTAAATAACCTTATAAGGTTACTTTTATTACTACAAAATCCGACAATGACTCAAAATTTTAGCTTTTAAAAAATAGTTATTAAAACACAAAAATTTACATTTCAAGTGTATGCATTTATATCTCTGTTACAAAGCTTCAGAACTTGTTTCAATCTCAATTTGACAGAAAAAATGAAAGAAGAAAGTACAATGTTGTCATCTTGATTGGTATATTATCTAACCTATACAGGGACAAACAACTTTTTTTAAAAATTGAGCCTTCTATGCTTCCATACTGACGAAGTTGTCATTTTTTGGAATATCTCAAAACAAAAATCTTCTATTCTCAGTTTAACCTTAAATTACTTCAAATTTGAGAGACTTTCTTGGGTTCACATGACACTTCCTTGGATTGCTTATTTTCCACTAGATTTTGCTTTGGCAGACACACATTTTTTTCACTCTCAAGCATAGTAAATTTGTTATCAAAATGAGCTTATTTTATTTTTTAATATTGTCGACAAATTATTTTTTTAAACTTAATGTCATTAAAATAGTTATTGTTGAGTGTTATGTTGGACAATTTTTAGCGATTTTAGGGTTCAAAATCCAATTTTTCGTTCTTTTGATTGAAACTTGAAAAAGGCAAGTCATTTTTTTCAAAAAGAGGCGCAAGGCGCAAGAACCTAAAAAAGTGCGCAAAAGGCACCCTAAAAAGCGCAAAGTTTGCGCAAAAGCGCAAAATATGGAAGCATCGATCCTTTTAGAAATGCCTCGTTTTGTTTTGTTTTTGTTTTGTGCTGTGACAAATTTAAGCAAGAGAAATTGGCCAAATCTTTGAAAATGTTTCTTATATCGAGATTGAGAAAAATGGAAAATTTCTTATTTCGAGAATTCTTCTGTAGTAAAATTTTGGTCAGCACGGAAAAGTTTCTTATTTTGCAAAAATTTCTTAAAACGAGATTTCTTGTATCGAGACTCGACTGTACTGTTCTTGTGGGCCAAAGCTCTTTGATCGTTAATTTGTAGGCCCCTGAACCTACCGTCGTCTGCTTGGTGGGCCCGTGACAACACGTAATCGGTGGGCCTTGACCCAAAAGCGTTGCTTTTGGGTCAACCCAAATGTCGATCTCTGGACTAATGAAACATCGAGATAGCTCTATTCTATTGAAATTTAAGCAAACAAACTTTTGTTTTGATCAAACTTACATGTAAATGAAGTTTCCCACTGAGAGGTAAAAATATGGGGATTTTGGGTTTCCGAATAAGTTCTCCATGTCAAAAAAAGTTGGAAGTTTCCCATCATAAATGAACTAAATATTACCTTGTATTGTCCATTCTTCAGGTTTTACAGAATAATATCTCTTAATAACGATAGTATTAGAATATTTTTGACTGAAAAGGATTCATTAGAATTATCGCCAAAATAAACGCCTTGAAATGCACTCTTTTTAAACGGCAAACTCTTTGAGTTGCAGTTAATCTATTTGCATTTTGCCGCTTTTTGCCTACTAAGAATTTTTTCTCTTTTGCATTTGTTAATTTTGTTGGAGAGGTGGATAAAATAATCCTGTCATCTTCAGCATTATTATTCCTTTCTCGCGAGTTTTTCTCATCTCAGGAGAGATTATGAATTGAATTCATTGTTGGTGTTAAAACCTGACAATCCAACATTCGAAAAACGGTGCTAATTAGGAAGTGCGTTTCCAAAAATACCTTTCCCCTGAGTCGGCTAGCAACTTCCAACGTATAAAGAACTCGGACAAAGGCTGGGGGTAAATATTGATATCTAATGTAAACTATTATAAGTCGCACCGAATTACCAAGATGAACTGTGAGAGACGGGCGAGGTTGGGACCGGCATCAATGACGTCATTCAATTCGCATCATGTGATTGGCTGATCCCCTTTTGGGCGCCGTTTTCAACATTTCCAAACAGACGGAAACCTCAACAAGCCCTCGCTCAATGCAGTGCCTCCACATCTTACTTTGAAGCAGAACGTTTGCGTCTTTCTAGAGCCCAACCTAATGTGTCGTAAAAAGGGTTGATGCTTCCAACTTGTATTTTTCTGTTCCAAAACCATTTTGAAAGTTTGCTATTTAAGACTCTGAACATTGGGCAAGGTCACTTGAAAATGTTTCAGTGAAAATTCTATTTGACAATTTTTTACGTCCAAAGCATGGAGAGTCTGTTTATTTGGAAATGTTTTTAGTTCAAAAAATCGTTTACTTTTCTCCATGGCGCTTGAGTCAAAACCTCGCCCGTCTCTCACTAGAGCGTCTCTAAGATGAACGAGTTATTGGGGAGGGGCCCAAAATGGTCAAGCGAAACATATTCCCATGGTCGATTAGGGGTGTAATGCAGACGTTGTTCAACCTTTAAAGGTTTTTCTGTGACTGATTGGCAGACCCGACAAGACAGAACGTATTGTTCAATGTCACTATCCATTCCCGGGAACCATGCAACCGTGCGCAGACGACGTTTCATGGAAGAAGCTCCAAGATGTGAACCACCATGGGCCAAGCTAATGATCTTTGAGCGAAAGCCTTTTGGAACGACGATTCGGAGGCCCCTCAAAACGTTTCCCCCTGGGGAAAGGGTCAGCTCACTGAATATACGGGAATAGTGGTTAAGAGTTAAACATTCGATGTATCCCGTCATGATGGCTCTTTTTAGGGCCTTCATCTCTTTGTCTTTCTTTGTGTATTTGTAAACAATCTCCAGGGTGATTGCCTGGAAGAGATCACCAGAAGTAAAGTAGTTTGTAGGGTTGAAGCCCCCCAGAATGCATTTATTGACTGCTGACTAATATTGAATATCACAGACATTTTATATTGAAATGACTAGGGGGAACGCACTCCAATTAGTAATTGGAGTGAGGTGTATCAGTTGGGTCAAGGGCAAAAGTATTCTGATTTCAAGGAAATTCCTTTATTAAAATTTCTTGTATCAAGCAAAAATTGCAATTTGTTTCAAAAAGCCGAACTTGTAGAGAACCTTTTGGTAGTTACTCAAAGACTACCGGAGTAAAACTGACCAAAATATCGAATTGAAACGAGGAACGACATCATACCCCGCGCTCTTTAAAATTCACAAAAATATATGTAGTGTACAAATCTGTTGTTAATTTAGTCACTTCCACAAAATATCAAATTTATTGATCAAAAAATGGTCCCCTTACAGGGAGCCCCTTAACTACTCAACAACAGACATACTAACGATTTTGATAAATTCATTAATTACCCTTAGTCTTTCCATGATATTAAGGAACATTAAAAATATATTTCCTAGTAAATATTTATGGTCTAATGCTTTCATTTAAGCCCTCTTCCGGTCAAAATTTCCGTCTTAATCTAAGGCTATTTTGGTTCAACATTCCTAGCTTTTTAAAAGCTAAACCAGACTAGAGTTCTTGCCAAGAACAATTTGTCTTTTCCCGCCGAAAACGTCAGAATGTGCAACAGCTGATTTCTTAACAACACAATTTTTTCAGCAAAGGCATAACGATACCTCTGTGTTTGAGAAATGTCGACGTAGAAAAGTAATTACATCAAATATTGATTATGGGCAACTCCAATTCCAGCAAACATGGCGTGGTGTCAGATATCCTGAACTTGCATCCCATCACTATTTTTTCCGCCACATATTGTACTTACTGTAAGATCGCGAAACGAACCTTTGACCAAATGGGCACGGAATACAATGCCATAGAATTAAATTCTGAACCTAATGGCAAAGAGATCATGCAAGATCTGAGCTCTAATTATACCAAAGGACAAATGACGGTAAATACTTCGTGTTTTAACATGTCGCTTTGAAAAAAAACGTATCTGGTTCTTTTCAGGTTCCTCAAATCTTCATTTGTAGAAAATGGATCGGAGGTTGCAACGAGATGAGAAATCTCTACAAAACTGGGGCTTTAGAAGCAATGTTAAAAGATTGCTGTCAAGGTGATATAACTTGCCGAAGGTCCATGTAACCTTTTCTTCTTGTCAGTCGGGCAGTAAGGATCTTCGTGTTGTTTGAGTATAAATAGCTCGTTCAAGTCCTTTGAGCTTTTTTTCAGATTGAAGAATATGCAGTCATTTAGAGATCATCCACAGACAATAAAAACGATCGTGTAACCAGTGTCTCTCTAGTCTTTACTCTCCTAACGCTTAACCAATCATGGCATACACCATGGACCAAAGTGACTTGAAAATATTCAGGGAACACAGCCCTTACATCCAACTATTAAGTAAAATCCCTTCAAGGGTTCACAGAGGCATGGTGGGCTATGACCTCAATCTCACTTGTATCGCTGTGCACCCAAAGTTTTTGGCCTTGGGAACTAATGCCGGATTGGTGTATTGGTATGACAGAGGCCAAGACGTTCTTCAACGACTATGGTGTTCAAATCGAAGAACCCCAATCACTAAAGTGTGTCTAGTTGAAACTGTGGATCTGATGTTGGCCGTGGGTAATCAAGATGGTTGCATCACCATATTTCAGGTTAGTTCAATACACTAAACTTTTTTATTTAGCTATGCGATTTGATTTCGAATTTAAAAAAAACCTATCTGTTTTTAGATTCCAAGGCCCTTGGATAAGACGATCCACCCTCCGTTACTTCGACAAACTTCTGAAAGCCTGGCCGGAGTAAATGGAGAAGGGTCAGAGTTTTTCAGCATTCCTGGAATTCACACCAAATCCATAAAGGCTTTGGCATGGTCAAAAAATGGGATGAGGCTGTTCTCGGGGGACGAAAATGGCCAAGTGAGCCTCACTGAAATAGACTTCGTAGCTCGAACGACTTCGAGTATCCCTTTGTGCAAGGAGGGTTTTCGGATCACCCAGCTCAGTTACTCAAAGCCATATCTGATGGTTTCAACCACCGAAAGATCTGTAGTCATTGATACATCAAAAAGTGATTTAGAGCCACTTGTGGTTGGGGAAAGGTTGAGAAAAGCTTTCGGACCATATGGGGGTATTATATGGTCGGGTACGTCCAAAAGCGTGAATTTAATGGCCGTCCGGCCCAAAAACACCTTCTACGCTGCAACTGTGACGAAAGATCAATGCAAAGTGGATTCCACCATATTATTGGAGAGTAGCCTTAAACGGCCTCATCTTGATATCCCATTGATCAATCCAATGGTCTTTACTCACGACATCGGTATCGAGGACGATATCCATCTCTTGGAACCCCTCCTCCACGAGGATGGAGTTTCTACTTACTTCGTTGGATACAACGCCAATATCTTACACATTATCGACCCAAAGAAGCCTACAGTATTGGCTAGTTGTAGCAGCTTGAGGGGAATTCTAGATCTCTCTACGTGCTCGGGGTCTGGCTCAGATAAGATCAACCACGACGAGATCTTTATCCTCGAAGGGCCTCGTAGTGTCGTTCGACTTTCTTTGGCCCCAGATCCATTTCATGCCGATCTGGAGGATTCTTCAATCAATCCGTTAGGGACTGATGAAACCGAGGGAGTAGGCTTGGAATCCGTGGGTCCTAATCTTGTTTCCATGACGGACTCCGTTGTGTCTAAACTTCCATACTTTGGCGCTAACTCTCTTGCCGCCTCAGCAGGGAGCGCCATTTCAAATATTGGCGGGAAACTTTTTAGCTCGCCATCAACAGAACCTGAAGTGGAAGAGGCTCAAGAAATTGGTACGGAACCTGATAACGACAAACAAGATTTGGAATCCTTGTTTGGTGATGACAACTATGATGATTCTGGGGGAAACCAAGGTTCGTTTCAATCCCTTAGTCTGCAATTGGTGTCTCCAGATCCGGATAGCTCAAATAGCCCAATTTCTACCGAGCCTGATCCACAGAAGGAAAAATCGTTATTGGACAAACTTAACATTGGCTCTTATTTTGCGAACGCAAACCAGGAGACAGTTGCTTCAGACTCGGTGAAAGATGACTTTAAGGTGGTCTTAAATCTGGAGAACATGTTGGGATCGCAATATTGGCAATCATTCAGCTTTGTTGAGCCTTACATTTCCAGGATTGAAGTCCATGGCCAACAGATCTTGTCTATTTGCACAAATAGTAATCTATATGAAGGGATACTGGATCAAGACAAGATTCATTGGCGGAAGCTCTCGTATGATGCGACCGATATCTCGGTGTCTGATAATGGAGCCATTATTTGGACAGTTTGTAATGGGAAGGCCTACTCCATGGAAGACCCTATGTTGAATGACTTTGTCGAAATCACATCTCAAGCCAAATGGGTTCGAGTAACCAACAAATTTGGAGTGGTCTTGAAGGTGGACGGAAGCTTGGAAATTTATCTGGATATCCATAAGCCTAGTCTTCTCATTCAAAGATATGAGCGACTCAAGTTTGAGGGGAACATTTCGAGTCTCTCTGTAGTAGAGAACCTCATGGCTGTTGTGTCAAATGGATTCTTATATCTACGAACTGGAATGTCCCCGACAAACAACGTTTTAGGAACAAGTTGGAGCCTTACAAGAAATCTCAAGGTTCAGGTGGAACAAGTGGAACTGCATTCAAAAGACTCCATCCAAAAAGTATTGGTGACAACATCTGACAACGAACTTTATTTTTGTCAAGGAGACCTCACGAATAAGGACTTGAACCCAAATTGGATCCAAATCTCTGTCTTTGGCTGTCATATCGATCTTGACGAAAGGTTGAGAGTCTCAATGAGCAACTCCATGATTGTTGTTGCTGATCCAGTGTCTGGAACAGGTGTCATAGCTCAAGAAATGATATCTGGCTCTTATTGGGAAGCGATTCACTTTGACCAAATCAAGGCTCGTATAAAGGATATCCAAGCTAATGGAATTTATGAACATGAAGGAGTGTTGTGGGTTACAATGTTCTCCTTGAAACCAAACACGAACGAACTCTTCTTTACCAAATTCCATGACCAGGCTCTTCATCAGGTAATACGATAAACTTTCTCTATCAGAGGTATCAAAATGATTAATCATAATAACATTGATTTCAATAGAAAATGATAAAATTTCCATTGGTTTCAAACGTAATTGATAAGGCTGTAATCGCCATCTTGGCTTCTTTATTTCCGTGTTCGACTTTCATGAATTTGTTCCTCTCTTGAGTTGTGCCAATTAGCATGATTAGTCTTCTTTAACGATTTTGTACCACGATTTGCCAGTTCAATGTGACGAAGGGACTGCGATTGTGTTGGTGAGAGGCTATTATTGCCGATAGTAAACCTATTTGTAGTAACAAATTCTTTTATGTAATATAGAAACCGCATAAACTGAACAATGAGTTTGAGACGTTTGGTTTAGCGAGTCTACGACCGTCGCTGTCGGTTACAGTTTCAACACCGAATTATCCCATCACTTGGACTCAAATTTGGATAAAATGGAATCAGGCCACGGGGACTAAAACACCGGGATCAAAAAAGGTTGCCCTGGATGGACCTCTACTGGTGGTTATGATGCGACAGATTGTGGAGAAGGTGGGACCAAGGAAAATTGAGGAGTTGAATTCGGAAATGAACGCTTTAGAAGAAATAGAGAAACGCCTTCAACGTCTCGAAAGCGAGATCAGGGCGAGATATGAGGAAAGGCTTCGTGAGATAGATATCGAATTCGACAAACATCTGACGAGAAGGAAAGCTGCAAGGAGACTTGATCAAGATTTCAAGCAGCAACGCATAAGAGAATGGGTGGAATCCACCTGGCAATGGAAAGAAGAAAGATTATGGCATGATTTTGATGGAATTGATCGGTTTGTCTGTTCGAAAGCTTTGGAAATTGAAGATGCTCTCCATACAGGGGCCGGTTTATGCCTTGAAACCAAATCAGATTTGCCTGTTGAAGAACAAGGTCTAACGATTTGTGAACATGATGCTGGAATGGAACCCACAAATATCAAAGAATCATCTTTTGAATTGGTTGTGTATTCCGTTTCTGTCAATATCGAGAAGTTAGTGGAGGCACAGCATTGGGATAGCAAGTTTTGGATTGTGCAAAATCGGTCGTACTTTCGATCCCCTTTGTCTACTTGTTTAGCCAAATGGCGTGACGGCGTTTTTCATCAATCAAGAATGACCTGGTTAGCAACACATTGGAAACCAACGTTGATTTGTGAAGACTTCGATCCTGGAGATGGACGTGAACTGGAGTGCGTTAGTGGTCCCCCTTGGGAATTGATGAAAACAGCCTTGTGGACATTTCATTGAAAACTTATGATGGCAATTTGTAATTGATGATACGATTTTGATGGGTAACTGATTCACTTTATGGTTTATCAGTTAAGGGGCCGGTGTAATCGCCATCTTGGCTTCTTTATTTCCGTGTTCGACTTTCATGAATTTGTTCCTCTCTTGAGTTGTGCCAATTAGCATGATTAGTCTTCTTTAACGATTTTGTACCACGATTTGCCAGTTCAATGTGACGAAGGGACTGCGATTGTGTTGGTGAGAGGCTATTATTGCCGATAGTAAACCTATTTGTAGTAACAAATTCTTTTATGTAATATAGAAACCGCATAAACTGAACAATGAGTTTGAGACGTTTGGTTTAGCGAGTCTACGACCGTCGCTGTCGGTTACAAAGGCTGAACATTAATAGGGATAAAGTTACTGTTTTTGGCCGAAAGCTGTAATGTTTTTTTTCATATTAAGAGTTGCATTCAATTCGACAAAAGATGCGAAAGAGTCCCTATTTCCTGGCCTAAATATGTCATTTTTTGACAGTATAATGTCAATTTGGCCAAACGTATGTCTCAATTCAGGGCAAAATCTCAAGTTTGTCTTTTCTTTAACCTTTGGTTTCCTAGGAACACAGTTTTTCTTCGCACAAATTATTCCAGAATTTAAAGAACTAAAAAGGTCCTGTAAAAGATTTCGATAATCAATGGGAAAGAAATTTAAAAAAATTACACATACAACTACTTCATTTTATAAATCCAATTTTGCTTTCAGGTACCCCTCCCTAAGGATTTGGATTGCCCCATCTCTTCAATTGCTGCCTGTCCAGAAGCTTGTTGGCTTTTGACTTCCAAAGGTGACATTTTCATTCGAACCGAAATTCGGCCCATCCTTCCAGAAGGTTCCGATTGGGTGAACCTGGATATGACCCAATTAGAAGGAACAATCAAATTGGAACACATTGCTATGGGCACAGACGTAATCTGGGCACTAGACTCTCAAGGGCAAGTCTGGTTCAGATTAGGGTCTGTTGGTCCCCACGAAATTGTCCCTGCTTGGTTGGCCCTGGAAGATTCGGATTTGAAATTGACCCGAATTGCCAGTTCTTCGTCAATTCACATGGTTTGGGCCATCGATACGGATCAAAGGGTTGTTGTGAGAGAAGGGATCTATCCGGATTTTAGACATGGAACCTCGTGGACCCACGTGGATGGAGTGGAGAAAGTGGTGGATATCATTGCTTCCCATGCTTACATTTGGGTCTTAACACAAGATGGATCGTTCTATAAGAGGTGTGGAATCACAGAAGTGAATGTAAAGGGAGAGTTTTGGGAGGCGGTTTCTCTCCATAGTCACACATTAACTTCTGTGTCTGTAACTGTGTGTGATAAACCTTTTGCCTTGGATAAAAGAGGTCGTATTATAGCCCTTAATGATGTGGACATTTGTCTTGGCGATTGACACCTTAGTTTTTTTTAAGAATACGCTTTCATGCCAATTTTCAACGCACATTCCATAGATTAGCCCTTCAATTGTAAACATATTATTGTTTGTTTCTGCCATTTTATTTATGCACAAAGATGACATGTTTACGTCGCATTAATAAAACGTTTTGAATTCGAAGACAACTATGTAGTGAAGTAGACTTCATCATTCAGGTTGAAACATGTGCAGAAGAAAACCAAAGTCCTGTGTGAAAATCTCAGCTATTCGAGTCCATTTCCTATTTTCAGTGTGTTTGAAAAGAGGGGCCAACAACGTAAATATATTTTGACAATCGACACACGAGTACTATAGTCAAATCAGAAGGGCAAAAAGCGTAAATTTTTTCATATACTCTCAACTTGGTGTTTTTATTAATATTCTCTTCTCAAAGATTTGGCGATGTATTCAGCCCCGACATTCTAGATTGTTTCTAGCAGGAAATAAAATTTTCAAAAACAACACGTTTTTTTAATTACAAATTATTAATGTAATTTGCGTGGGTAAGCCGACAAAATTCAAATTTTTCAAGCATGATTC